>VYZP01076228.1:2570-24705 GCA_013400635.1 Hypocryptadius cinnamomeus
AAAAAAAAAGCAACAGCAGAGGGACCAATTTGTTGAATTTTTAAAAGGTAAACCCAGTTCTCTTCATGTCTTGGAGTGCATGGCTTTCCTTGACATTTATAAACCAAAATGTTGTTTTATAGATAAATATGGATCTTTACTCTAAATCATGTTTGAATATTATAAAAATTTTACATAAGCTCAAGTATTCCAGGACTGATGTACAACTGGCTCAGTTGTATTTCATCATGTCCACTGAAATCCCTTTTTTGTGGTGACTTAGTTTTGACTCTCAGCAAAATTGCATTCAAAACCAGGCCCTGGTATTGGTTTGTCACTGGTCAAGGTTTCTAAATGTGGTTACCCATAAAAATTTNCTGAAAAAACAAAACGTGGTATTTTCCAGCTTGCCAGTGCTCAGCCACCTTGGGGCCTTGGCAGCACCTTCGTCAATCTGCCTCCTGTATTTTGAATAACCCATCCCATACCTGAGGTTAAGGTCCCTCTATGTAAATGATGAATGCAGTTAAAAGATTTTGTCCAAGCGTTACCATGAAGAGAGAATTATCAATTCATGGTGAACACACTCAAAGCTGAAGAGCTTTACAGAAGGAGGCAGAACTCAGTGCTATACAAACCCAGAAAAAGGGGGAGTTTTGCAGGCTTTTAAAGACTAATACACAGTTGCTATTTTGTCTTTAATTAATTCCTCTGCATCCAGTACCTGTGAACACTGCAGTGGTATAATTTCCCTTCAGAACTGGAAGAAAAATTCTCCATGGCCAATGTGATTCCTTTCAACATACTTTTCCCAGGAAATGAGGCTGTTTTTCTTTCTGCCATGACCAAGTCTCCAGCTCAGTGCACCGAGTGCCTGTCTTTATTCACGAGTGCCGAAAGGACTATACAGCCCCCTGGTCATTCTGCTCAGGCTTGAGCCTGCATCAGCCTGGTTTATCCTGGTACCACAGCAGCAGCTTTGGGTACTCAAAGGCACATGAAATTCCTGTCTTCAGCTGCCTTCTCCCTATAGATATCACTGGATTTGGCCATAGGCTTTAAGGCTGAAAGGACCTAGTTACTGTCTGGTTCAATGTGCTGCAGAGAGCCCTATGCCTGGCTGGAGGCTTGGCTGCACAATCTGGGGNTCAGGGGTATTTCATCTCCTTCTTCCAGAGCACAGCTTCATGCTGCACTCCTGGCAAAGGTGATGAAAACCCACAGAGACTGAGCAAATGTGAATCATGTAAGTTTTGGGGTTTTTTTGCAAAACCCTGTGTGACCTAGGCAAGTTACTGTGTGTCTGGTGAGATGGGATAGCTGTAGATGTCAATTGGTACTACAGTTCATGTCTATAAGTCCATGGAAAGCCCTGGATTGAAGTACCTTTGAAAGTAAAGCCACAGACACCTAAATCTAGACATGTAAAACCAAATACCCTTCAGTGAAATGTGGGTCTCTGTGTTATTTTACCTTATTTTTCTGGGCACTGGAATAATCTGTACCTTCAGAAAACTATACATTTGGTTGAATTAAATTTTATTTCTATATGATAGATGAGTGCTCAGGACTTCTTTGGTACACCTATACATTTGTCTACGTATACATGAGATGGGTAATTGCACAACTCCTGCAAAAAAAGCTTGTTGATAACCCTTTTTGTATTAAACCCCCAGAGAGACACTTTCTATCACAGATTTCTTTTTGGCTGACAAATGTATTTTAAATAGTGCTCTCTATATCAGCTCTGACAGCCTTTCTTAGCTAGTGAATTTGTGGTTTGGGACTTGAGACAAACAGAATATACGTAAATGAAAACCTCTGTGATATAAACAGTGTCAGTCACCAAGTCATAAAGCTTAATGTATTGTAACCCATTAGTGGTAATTCTGGCTATATCTGGCACTTGGAAAGGACTAGATTAAAATATTTCACAAGGCTAAGGAAAGTCAAATTTACACTCAAGATTCAAAGCTGAGGTGAATTGTTTGCCTTCAAAGCCAAGAAAAAAAGGAAGATGAATGGGAGCTGCATGCTCAGCAGTGTGTGAGGCTGCACTGCCCATGGTCTTGTCTCACACAATTCATGTAAGGCTGTTTGCCATGGCCAGCACCGTGACTGCCTCATGGCCTGTGGCAGACTAAAACCAGGCTCACAGGATGATTTCTTTTGAGGAGGTGCTGGGGAGGGATCCACCACAAATGTAACAAGCTCAAATCCATCCCTGGGGCTCAGATTTTTGTTCAAAGGGAAAGGTACTCTCTGTTCACTTCATCTCTTAGAGGCCGTGCAAGCCAAGCCTCTGCCTAAATGGACATTTCTGTGAATGCTGTATTTGTATAGCCACCTTCTGCCCTCCCTGGGATAATGGGAACGGGCACAGGGTCAGAACCCCTTGAGGAAGCCCTCTTGAAACCTCCTTTGTGCCCATGGGTGTCTTTGCAAGTGGATTAGTAAAATCCTTGGAATTGTTTTGAAACAAGCCTTTTATCAAGTAACAGAGAGCAGAGTACCTATGACCTGGTAGCTTTGGAGTTCTTTTTTTTCCTCTGGATGCTGTTCAAGCTCAGCGTTATGCAGTCCCTCTTATGTTATGCTTTATGGGAAGAAAGTGGATCTCACAACAGTTCCTCAGGTTTCTTGCAGGTTTCAAGAAAAGCAAGGGATTTTTGGTAATTTTCACTGAAAAACTTCACCCAGGTTTACAGAGTCCTGCAAGGTTAAATCCTTCTTCTTTAAGGCCCTCCTGGAAACTAAGTGATGCATTAGCAGCTTACAGCTCCCATTCATTTCTGTCCATTCATCTTGTCCTAAGAGGGAAGATGATGTTTCATCAAAGGAAGCAACAGAGTTGCTGTTCTTATATAAATATAAAATTAATAATTTGAAAACAGGCATACATTTACTTATGTTTCTGCTGTTGAAAAACTTTTTTTACCTTATTATGAAGATTTTGAAAAACTATATTTCTTATTATACTTTTTTAAAATTCAGAATTAGAGTTGACCAGTAAACTTTGATTAGAAAGGCATTTTAAAGAAAAATAATTATTAGGAAACCCCCAGTATTTTCCTGGGGAATTGTTTTTTCCCCCACAGATTTGAAGCAAGTCACAATGTTCTGTGAACTGCCGTGAATTGTCTGGACTTTGCAGCATTCAAGAAGTCCTGACTTCTTTCCCCTTTTTTCCCTCTCATGGGACAGGGTTTATAGAAAATGGTTTGTCCCATTGAGTGTGTTTGGAGGTCACAGCACCCTGAATTTGTTCCATCCTTTTGCTCACAAAGATCGATAAGGTAATCATCAATTCTGAGCTGAAAATTATCAAATGAACTTAGCAACAAGAACAATTAATTGTGCCAAAACCAGGTACTCTGATTCTGCAAATGCTGAAGTGGTTAATTCTGATATTGCTCAAAATTATACATCCCAAGTTTTGCCCTGGAATGGGGTGAGAAATGTGGGTTTAAGGGCAGCATTTGCTGCAGTCTGGACCTTCTGGACTCAGCTCAGTTTGGTTTGGCAGAGCAGCCCATGGAGGAGTGTCCATGCAAGATCCTCTCTCACCTTTGCAGTGCAGACTGGAGTGAATCCAAACCTCTAAAGGTCACTGAGCTTTTCTCAGTGCTCAGTTATAGAAGAACATGTAACTTCTGTGGTTTCACAGTGAGAAGTGATGCCTTGTGTCTTTCAGGGTGATAAATGCCTAGTCTGGGGCCGCTGGAACTGTACTTCAGCTTGTACATGGTCATGCAAGAAATAGTCTCTCCAAGACCCCTGCAGGGATCAGCCCTTCTCCTGCTCACTTGAGTGACGGCTCAGTCTCCAATTTCCCTCCAAAAATGCAACAGAAATGGTCACTGGTTTTCAGTGAGCAATTACCCAAATAGCAGTGCCTTGGGCATGGAAAGCTGAACAGATTTTTGCCTTTCTAAAACAGCACGCAAAGAGCTCCCCTTTGGAGCTTTCATCAGGATCATGTCAGTGGTACTTCTAGAGCTTTGCCTAGCGGTTTTTTTTCAATTTTCTGCCTCTTGGTGGTGTGTGTCTGCTGTGTATTTTGCTCTGATATGCTGCTGAGAGCCACCCAGCTTGCTGCCTCTGCATTATCATTATATCTGCAGTGGGAAACTCTGTGACTGAATGAATCGATATCACATATGGCCTGATTCTAGGGAGGTAGAATTAATTAGTACAAGCCATCACTGATAATGTGTTTTTCCATTATTTGGCCAAATCTGTCCAAAATTGTCATTGTCCATTGTCTGGGACTCAGTCCATGTGGTGAGAGTTTTCTCAAGCACTCAGAAAAATTTGTTGATCCAAATATGCACCAGGCTGTCTCTCAGTGAAAAAATTCCCAGGGCTGATCCAAACAGAGGGGAGTAAGGGGGGAAACTGAGTTTCAAACTGCAAAATAATAAAACCATTGGATGTTCTTGGTCCCATTAGGCTAACAGGGTCTTAGGGTTACATCCACAGAGACTTCTGTGAAGATGTGGTGCTTAGGGTTTGTGGCTTTCTTATTCTTTGCACACAGTCATTACTGCAGCAGCTGTCTCTAAATAATGCATGTCTGTTTGCATGTTTTATGGGCTTCTTTTGAAGATGTGGATCTCTCTTAAAGCAGTTACATAGAGGTATGCACAAGAGAGTTTCACTCTGTTACCCTCAGAGGAAAATCAAGGAAAATACTCCAAAGCTCTCCAAGATCTACTAAGGTGGTGTTTGTTTCCTCAAGGCAAAGTGAGCCCAGCAAGGCAACACCAGGCAGAGACACTCATGATATAAAATATGTGCTGTCCTTCATCCAAATCTGGGCAATGTTGAACACTCTTCTCAGCCTGCTTATGTCCCCACTGTCCTGGTACCAGCACCAGCGGCACACGTGGGTTTTCATCAGGGACCGGATGGGTAGAAATCTTTGAAAAAAATCTCTGTTTGGAAGCATCGCCTAAAATGGGATTGTTTTATTTTGTAGACTTCATCTTATAGTATTACACTTATAATATTACAATTATAATATTACACCTTCACATGATAAAGGAATCAATGGATAGGACTCACTAGATTCTAGCTTACCTGCTATAGAATGTTTCAAATTAACTAATGTTAATTAGCTAATGTTGTTTTGTTTGATTCCTGGAGTAATCCTTGGTACATGCATAAAATAATTGATTACTCTAAGTGGAGATGATGCCAGTCTTGCTTCTGCCTCAAGGTTCAGCAAAGCTTCAGGGCAGCCCATCCCAGACCCACCCTATTCCTGGTGCCTCAGGAAGGATCCCCATGGGGCAGAAGGTGGCTTTCAGGGCAGACATCAGACTCAGGGGGCAGGCAGGAAGGTCAAAGCATGTCTTTAATCCCAGTTGCTCCTGAGACACAGAGCAGTTTTGTCTTATGCCCTGGCCATGCAGACAGCAGCAACAGCAGGGCCAGAGCCCTAGGAAGTCCTGTCCCTCCCAGGCCATCAGCAAAGCAAACGGATCTGACAGGGAAGGGTTTCAAGAAAGAAGAGAAACCTTCAGGGGAGCACAGACTCGTGTGCAAGGTGGGCACTGACTGCTGTGTGCACCTTCCCTTGGGAAGTGCATGAGGGACCAGGGTTTCTTGCCACATATGAGGCCTCCAAACTGTGCAGAACTGCCCCACCACAGGCTGGTGCTCGATGGTGCATGCAGACACCGTGGGCCAGCAGGGCACACCAAACCCAGGAGAAGTTGTACACCTGGATGGAGGCAGTCAGTACAAAGGCCAGGTGCAAAGGCCTCATTTGAGAAGAGGGAGATCACCATCACACAGTCCCAAAGAAACTGAAGGCTGGTTGGAAAGGACCCTACCTGGAGTCCATCCATCAACCTTTGGATGCTTTGGCATCCAGCTGCTGCGCCTCTCTGCCTGTGTGGGCTGTACCCCTTTGCCAGAGGAGCAGTAAAATACGTGCAGTAAAATTACTTGTGAGAGTCCTGCAAGAGTTCATGTGCAGGAATTTCATTAGTGAGAAGCTGTAGTATTACCCAAAAAGTCCTCACTAAGGGCTATAAATCAACTCAAGCCACTTCCACATCCAGGGAACCAAATGTCTGTAAACTCAAGTGCAACAAGCAGGCTCCTCACCCCTGGTGTGGAGGGAAGATATCCCACCCACAGGTTGAGTGGGAGGAAAAAGAAACTAGGAGAGAATTGGATCAAAACCTTTTCTTCCATAACTAGGCAGCAAAATGAGAAAATGAGTTTTCTGAATCATGTTAAAGTATTATTCCTGGAAGCGCAGGGGCTTCTTAACATGTAAGGCAGGAATAGCCTCTAGAATTTGTTTTTCTCTTTCAGAGAAGTGCAAAATTAGCTGCTAAATTATTCTCATCTCTGCTGGCTAAAAAAAAAGCCATCCAGAGATTACTCACATTTGACTTAATTTGAATAAATGTACTATCACTGACATGATTGCTAATTATCCTTGTGCTCAGTTACTCAAGTTAGCATCCTATGAATTAATCAAAATGGATAAGCTGTGTCAGGGAAAATATGTTTATTTGGCTAAACCTGCAGTCTTACACAGATAGAAGCATATAGCAGGGCTTCAGCCTTTGACAAGGTGAGACCATGCTGCTGTTTCACAGTATTTAGCACTTTTTCTACCTTGGGGTGAAGGGAACGAGGCTGGCTGCCCTCCCTTCCCAGCAGATAGCAAAGGGACTGATGGTACCCTTTTCATAGGACCTGACTGGGAAAAATGAGATGGACACACTCAGCTGCTCCAGCCCCTGTGTTCTTCACTTTTTTCCTCTTGTCTTAATCTCATTATTACATTTCTTCGTGAAACAACACCACAGGGAAAGAAAGGAAGTTGAGTGATACAGAAAGAAACATCAGGAAAAGAGCCCTGGACATGTCTTCCCTTTGTCTGAGGAATATGGCAGAGTTTCATCAGTAAGAAGAAATACAGAAATGTGCTGAGACAAGTCAGGAGAAGAAAAAGAGGGAGAAATAATGAGTGGAAAATTTACACTGGGGCTGGATTAATGTAAGAGGTGAAGACACAGATGGAGATAATGTAAAAATGAAGCAAAACCTGTTTGTTGTGGGGTGGAAGTGACTAGTGAGATGGAGAAGGGGCAGAGGCAGGGAGCCAGGAGTGGAGACAGTGTAATTTTGGAGTCCCTGGAAATGCTGTGGCCCCTTACACAATCCAGCAGCTCTGTTTCCAGTGTGCTTGATTACTTGGTGGGATCACTTAGCTGTGGGACACCATTTGTTTTTCTTTTTTTTCCTCCCATCCTAAATGTATGAGATCATTTACTGCAGAACTCTTCCAACAGGCATGGGACCTACAGGGCTTTGACCACAGGAATACAGTCTCACAAGAGATTTATTCAAAGGTAAGTGAAATCATGAGTCACTGCTTGAAAGCAAGAATTTAAACATAAGAAAGGAAAAGACTTCCTATTGCCTGCCAGAAAAAGCAGGCCCATGACCATGTTAAGTCTTGCCAGCTCCAGTGGTCCCATGGCAGAGCCATTACTTGCAGCTTTCAAGATGTCAGTGGAGCTGCAAATAGATGCTCAGCACCTCTGAAGACCATACCTTTAACAATATTAGATAAAAAATGTTCCTACAAGTCTATTCAATTGGTTCTTCGCTAGGTTTTTCTTTACTTTTTATTTAACCTGCCATAATTGAGAACTTGGCCTGGGGTTCTTCAACTAGAGTTCCAATAAAGAATAATGTTTGATGAATGTAGGACTGAAATTTGCTCACTTTCACAGAGTATCTTGGCTATGTACTAATCAAAAGAATTAACACTTGCTCCTAATTGGCAAAAGGGGAAATGTCACTGAACATGTCATGAAGGGCATTTCTTTTCAAGTAGTCTCAGTAAAAACACTTCCAGCAGCTATGTTATAAAGGCATGGTGCCAGGTAAAACAGACTCAAGAGTCAAAAAAGGCATCCTATAGATCCAAGTCTTAGAAATCATAAGTTACGTCCTTTTCTGCACAACTTCCCATCATCTGCATTTGGCTCTCTTTTGCCAAAATTGCTATAAAGAATTATTTTACTTCAGACAATTAATATATGAGCAATATTCTAAAATGATTTGACTGTGTTCATCAACTATTTCTGGCTTTGTATAAATAAGCAATTATATCCAACCTCTAACAATCTTTCCCTCCCTCCACTTTCACCTTTTTCATTTTAAAATCACAAATTGTCCTTTGCAATATTTCCTGGTATAGATCTTAAAATATATCACAGGCACAAAATGTACTCTCCCCCAGAACCCTTCTACACCCCGACGTATTCCATTAGTGAGAGGAGAAGCTGACTCACGCTCTGATGATTGATGCATATCCTGTATCATGCAAACAGTCAGGAAACTTGACTGTACAGCATTACTAAGGGATCATTTACAATCTGTTCACTCAATTTTTTTGGCTAATCCAACTGAATTTGCTGATCCTGTTGAACTGTGCAAAGCCCCTTGCCTCAGTTACCTTTAACACCAGTCTGAGTTATTCTTTGTTTTATTGTGAGCACAATAATGTCATTTAAGCCCCAGAGTGACATATTCCAGTGTCAAAGGTGACTCCCCATTTCTACATATAAATCTAAACATACATAAACCAGGGCTCAGCTCTTAAGAATTACTTCAGGCCCCAAATAAAATCCCTGCCATTTACCTTTTGTAATTAATGTCCATTACTCTTCTTAATTAAAAGATTCAATTAAATTAATTCTATTAATGGTGCTGTGTTTGTTACTCAATGTCATAAATAAAATACACTTTCAGGGAATTACATCAGTGCTTTTTCCCATTAGCTTTTCTTATTCTCTAGAAAGCATCTGTTCCTCAGCTGGTCTAAAACTGCCACTTTTTCCCCATTCTTGTCTGCTTTGGTGCTACCATTGTAACCACCCCAGGGGAGCCATGGAAGAACTTGGGGGTGATGCACAGAATCACCACACTTCTCCCCAGGCCCTCAGCATCTGTACTTCCAATTTAATCTTTGCCTTTCATGCTTTGCTGCTCTTGGCTGGGTTTGCCAGACACAAACAGGCTCAGCACAGTTCCCTTCCCTTCCCTTCCCTTCCCTTCCCTTCCCTTCCCTTCCCTCCATCCCATTAACAGGCTTGTGGCAAAGGTTTGGCTCATACAGGATTTCACTGATGGTAGAAGCTGTTCTGCATCTCTCCTCAGGAAACACAAACCTTTTCTCTCAAAGCAAAGCAATTGAGCACTCATGAAAACCAACCCTTTCAGTACTATATGTCACAGATTTAATTGAATCTCTCATTTCAGCAGGGTCTTTCAACAGCTTTGTGGACTCAGTGAGCTGATGAAAACTTGAGCTGGAAAAGAGATTAGTGTGGCTGCTGGCCAGGACAGCTCTCCTGCATTATATGTGCTACATCACTGTGTTAAGACAGGATTAATCCAAACAACAACATCCTGCTTGTATGAGTGTGGCTTCTGTGTAAAAAAGCCACATGACTACATTTAAGTGCAAGGTTGTGTTTGCATCTGGTGTAATTCTGAGTCCTGGAGCAAATCCCAGTTTATAGGAGCAAGGTAGTGTTAATGCTACATCTATATGAACTCAGCAGGTAAAACTGCAACAATCAAACACTTTTCAGGTACGCTAATTCTCAAAACCATGAAGGGACAGGAAGGGCCACTTCAAAACCTAAATCAGGGTGTCTGTGCTTAAAATCTTCTTAGTCTTCCAATTCTCCTTATGGTCTGCTGAAGGACAGTTATCCTTGCCTAGAACCATTTGGTTCCCTTTTGCTCCTGGGAAGTGAGGTCTACAGCAGTATTGCCGATTCATTTGTGTCTCATCCTACCATCCTTTGGTCCTTGGAACCTTCTGTCTGGAGCAGGAGGGACACAGCTCCAAGAAATGGCACCACCTCCCCCAATCTGGAGCAGATTCCTCCTCAGGAATGTGGGTCAGTGAGCTGTCCCTTAAACCTGCTTCACAGCAGCATTGAAAAGTTATGGATCTAAATAAGGTTGAAACAAAAATCACTGACATTTATTTATTTCCTCAAACATGGACCAGTTTCTGAAATTAAATACACTTATTACTGCAGTTTTGAACCAGACATGTAGAAATTTTTACCAGGGCAGGTAGTGATAGGAAGCAGGGGTGGCTTTAAACTGAAAGAGAGCAGATTTAGATTAGATGTTGGGAAGAAATTCTTTACTGTGAGTATGGTGAAGTCTTGGTTTGGGTTGCCCAGAGAAGTTGTGGATGCCCCATCCCTGTAAGTGTTCAAGGCCAAGTTGGGTGGGGCTTTGAGCAGCATGGTCTAATGGAAGGTGTCCATGGCAGGGGCATTGGAAGGAGACGATCTGTAAGGTTCTTTCCAACCCAAAGTGTTCTATGATTACAAAAACAGTAACACCTGTGGAGCTGAAAGAGTTGGCTCCACAGAGTGGCTACTTTAGCTCCTGAGTGCCCAGGTGGCACAGGGCACCCCTTTCTCTTTGTGACAGTCCAAGATTTCCCCACAAACCTTACCTCACTACAGAGAAACCCATACATTTCTTCTTTCTTTTACATGATCAAAACCCCCTCATTTTATTTAAATCTCCACTGAAAGACCCGATTTAACTCAATTTTTAATGCTTTTTACACATTAAAAACATTTTTAATGTTTTATGCTCATACTTTCTGAATTCCAAAAAGCACTTCTTGTTCTTTGCAGGCTCACTTCACATTCTATTCTCTTTGAGGTGAGTTTTCACCTCATCGTGTAGTATTCACCTACAGTCAACAGCTGCAGCTCTGATGTAACAAGCATTTATCACTTCCTTGAGATGCAGGTTCCAATGTTATTTGTATTTTTGACCCGAACAAATGTTGAGTTCTGTCCACATTCAAGACATTTATCCCTCTGCATGAATGGTTGATCTAAGGAGGTCCTTTCATTTCTCAGTACGTTGTCTGCTGCTTGAGTCTTGAAGAATGAGAGGCATTTACAATGTCAGGTTACTAAATTTTGAACATGAAAAAGCTCAGCATTCAGTCTGCCTCTGAATGAGTGAGGAGCAAAGGAGGAAGGTAGGAAAGAACTGGGGTTACAGGGGTCATTTTTTGTCTCTTTTCTGCTTGATTTCTATTTATTCTGTTTTTTCACCTTGAGCAGAATTTAACAATAGTGGGAAGTGAGTGAATGTCAGGAGTATATCTATGTTGATTAAATAGATAATCAAAACTACTTAACACAGTTGTTCCCCTGGGTAACAGAGTAGACACGATTGACTAGGGCTCCCAGGACAGCTGGAAACTCAGTGCCTCAGGAGATCCATAGTTGAGGCTGCTGTAGGGTTAGTTGTCCAGGACTTTATGAATGAGCTGAACAAGTTTCTCATCCTCCATCCACAGAAAGGTGGGATGAGGGACAATGCTCTTCTTGAAAGAGTGGTTTCCTCACTGCCTTCAGTGCTGTTACTCTCCTGCCATCCTCTTGGTCTGCTGGTTGCCTCCCTCAGTGTCCCTTGGAGATTTAACCCTCTTTGAAGGCTGGCAGCCACTTCTGTTGGCATGGCTGCTCCAAGGAACCTCATTGGGAACATAGCTTCCATGACCACGTCTGTCATTACTTTCTGCCATAATTAAATGCATTTTCCAGGTTCTTGTTAAAAATAAGGCTCTGGTCTTCCTTTCAGGCATCAGTCTCAGAAGTTTAGTGCTCAGCTCAGCCTCTTCTCTGCCTTCTCTCAGCTGCTTCAGGTAGGAGCCCAATCTTGACTTTTTCTCAGGTTGAAACTGGGTGTGCACCCACTGCTGTCCTGCAGTGCGCTTACTCAGACTTTGACAAATTTGTTTTGCCATTTTCATAGCCACAAAGAATGTTGATGTTAAAAATCATTTCTAAGCACCCCATTTCAACCATGCTAAGTCTTTCTGAACATCTGCCCACTAGGTAATTTTTGTCTATTACATCCCGTGTCTTCAAACCTCTTTAGGATTTACCTTTACAGACACTGTAGCATTGTGAAAGTAAACAGTCAATGACAGAGCTCAAGCTCTGTTCATATGTACATAAAAGGAGAAAATATCAAATTGAAATAACTCAGACCTGTTGAAAATGTGGAGAAATACCTGCAAAAACCATGCTGATTTTAACATTTTCTGAACTACACACTGAGCTTTCTAGTGCAGAATACACTAGTAATCCCAGAAAGTAATAAAATAAACTATGCAGAACAATTTTCTTTGCAGAAGGCCATGTCAGGATGTGATGTCAAATGTCCCTAAAATAACACATGCCATATCCATTTTCCTCCTGAGCTGGGAACTGCCCGCTCCTGGAGGGAAGAGGAAGGACTGTGCAGGGGGACTTCTTGCTGGAGATTGATGAAACTGTTGCTTAACTGCTGATTTGAGAAAAACTACCCCAAACCATCCTTGGCAGAAAGAAAAAAAAGGAAAAAAAAGAACATTTTTGGCATGTGTAAAGATACCTAAATATAGAAAATGATGCTGTAAAAATTGGTAAGTGAAGGCATTAAAATGCCGAGGTACCCTGTATTTATCAGAAAAACATTGGAAGCTCCCTGCTACAATTGTGCAAATGAAAGCTTTAATTTTTCTTGTTTTGTCCTTTCTGATGCCTAACAAATCTTGCAAATCAGCCATTTACAGTGATTCACAAGCTGGGGAGGAGCAGTGCAACTGGAACCCCATATACATGAAGACTTCTTGGCTGAAGAAGCACTAGAAAGAAACACAGATAAGAGGTCTTTTGTTTGAGAGAATATTTTCTTACAGATATTTTTCTAGCTGCAGTTGCTAGAGATGTTCTTTATTACATGAACATGCCTAAAAATCTGCTAGAAATGTTAGACAGCTGTCACAGTGTTCAGATTTGGGATGTGAGAGTGTAGCATGGGTTTTATTTTCATCTGAGCGAAATGGCTGAATAACATTCTGCAGTAGTACAGCATATAAATAATTCAGCTGCTCAGAGGGTTTTATAAATAAAAATAGAAATTATTTAACACCACTTTTTAAATTGTAATTAGACCAGCTAGCCACTCTTAAAGTCCTGTATTTTATCCTTGTATCTCTCTTTTTTCATCAATGATAAATGTAGGATTTTTCCTTCAGGTGTTAGTGTGTTTGTTTTGACATTGATAAAACCAAACTCTTTTCTTAATTTTTAATTAAATGAGCAGAATATTTCCTTCTGTCTTCCTTGTTGCTGCAGCTTCCTCCAGCATTCAATGTATGATAATAGAGGAAAAAAAATAACTCTGTGTCAGAAATGCAGATAATATGCATTTACCAATGTCACTAGATAGTTTGAGTTCTAATTTTCTTTGCTTAAATGTTTAGACTCTTAGACAGTGGGCACTATATTTAGATAAAATATTGGTTCCTATCTATTTTTGTGGAGTGCCAGCCTAAAGTTACTCCTCTGATTTACTAAGTTGTTAAACACCAGCTGATGTTAACAATCATGTTCACACAGCTCTACCAGAAGTGGTTCAAATGGCTATTGTCACCTGGAAGCCATTTCCTCCAGAGCTGAAAACATTAAATTTATGTGAGCACTCCAGGCTGCTTCGCAGCAAAGTAAGCATAAATTGAATTAAATCATCTTCAGTGTCAGAGGTCAAGGAGCATTGGCATAAGGTGAGAACTGCTAAAAGGTAAGATAAATTACAGCCTGCAATTACCTTACATTTTTTAGGTTACATTGAATAGAAAGTGCTTTTTGAGTCATAGCAATTAAAAGAGGAAAACAAAAGATATAGGGTCACCAGTATAGGGAGAGAGGGGCAGGTTGAAAACATTCTAGGCATGGTCCCCACCTAAATGTTTAAGATTTGGTTTTTTAGTGGAATACTTCTGGAGTATGATGATAAAAGCAGGGTGAATGGTCGGAGGCAGGCTATGGAAAGAGAAATCTGAGGACAGACTAAAAATCAGCTTCATGAAGAAGGGCTTAAATTCAGTTTATGCAAACAACTGGCTTCAGAAATGGTGGATGTGATAGCAAGAATCTCAAGTAAATTTCTTGTGCTGGGAGAGGTAATTGGAAAAGCGAGCCAGGCAATTGAAAGTGCAGCTTAATATTCCTATAAAAGTGGCTGTGGACATTATTTATTAGCATGCAGCCAGTCTGTGTCACTCTGCTGCGCTGAAGGTGACCCAGCTGTGTCCCTGCCTTTGCACAGGCTCAGCAAAAGGCTGCCGGGAGCACGGGGTATTCTGAGTCCATGGGCTCCTTGTGGGCATCCTGCTGTTGTCTCAAAGGATGCACTGGCATGAAATGATAGGCCAGGAGCATATGGCAACTGTGGTGCCACAGAGCAGAATGAATTTGCCACTAGGAGGAAAATGCAATGAGGAGGAAATGAGGATAGCTGCCAAATCTATTGACTAGACTGAGTACAGGAAAACACCCCAACAAATGTCCTTTATGTGGTTAATAATGTCCCACTTGATATGCTTTTACAGTTCCATTGCAAAAATGTCAAATATGCATTTATTTGTATAAGGCACTCACCAAGGTACATAATGTATTTCCTGAGAAGCTGAAGTTCACCGTGCTGCAGCCTGCAGCATGACCTCTTGGGGCTGTCATGGACCAGTCTTGTGTTTTCAATTTATGACCATATATCATAAACCAGAGAAACCAACATTACCCTGGCAATGCCTTGTATAACTGACAATATTTTGACACATTGGAAAATAAGAATAACAGTATTTGACCATAAGGTATTAGTCACTAGAGCAAGATGCAGAGCACACAAACCATTCCTGATCTCCTTTCTCTTTGTTTGCTCTGCTCAGTTTTTCATACACAACAAGCATGCCTGCAGCCCAGCCTCAGCTGTCATGGGACCTTCTGTGCTATTTGTAAGAGTAACTATTGATTTTAGGATCGTAGAAGATTGATCACTGCTGAGTCTGTGTGTGGGACTGAGGCAACAAAATCTAATTTAGGGACGTTCCAGGCAACCTGTGATGGGATCTTTTAGTTATTAGTGAAAAGCAGTATTTTGTTTCCATTTTTCAGGTAATCGCTTTTATCTATCACAATGTTTGTTTTCATTTATGCCATTCCCAGAGGAGAGTTGTATTTAGTCTCCTATGCTGGCTGATATACGTGTGCATATACATATATATATATATATACGCATTATGTATATATATGTATACATGTATAGTTATATATACATGTATTGCTTTTTTCGATTAACTCAAAACAATTTAAAAATGTGCTTTGTAGTTGGAACAAGAGATTGAAGAAATTCCTAGAGCAGTTTTCCTATAAAATTTCCTTTTTTATATAAACTAGTTTTACTCTTTTTCAACATGCATTTCAATGACATTTTAAAAGTCAGAATGTACCATTTTAATTTTTTTTAATGACAAAGTATCAAATTTTGACCTTATTTTTTATTTAGATAAGTTACATTCAAATATAAATTTCAAAATACTTTTTCTCCACCCTGTTTGCAACTTTTTAGTGCAAACTTTATACTTACAGAATAATCCACATGTCCAAAGTTAAGAAAATAATCCAGAAACATTGAATCATAGAGCAGTTTAGGTTGTAAAAGACCTCTAAGACCGTTGAGTCCAAACATTAACCCAGCACTGCCAAGTCCACCACCAAACCATGTCCCCAGTGCCACATCTACACATCTTTTAAATATCTCCAGAGGTGATGACTCCACCCCTTCCCTGGGTGACCTCTTCCAATGCCTGTCCACCCCTTCAGTGAAGAAACCTCTCCTAATGTCCAATATAAACCTCTCCTGGCACCACGTGAAAGCATTTCTGCTGAAGCAATATAAAGTAAACAGAAGAAAAAGTTGAAACATAATATTTTGAATGCCTTCCTTTGTTTCAAAATACAGTGAGAATTTTTTGTGTGCCATTAGTGTTAATTTATCTGTATATAATATGTAATATCTTTATTTATTATTTTAAGTACATTGTGATTAATTTACCATGAGTGTAAGATATTATTTTGCTCCAACTTTGTGAAGGTGGAAGGCTTCCTGTTAAAACAAGTGCTAAGTCAAGGTAAGAATATATTTTAATTATCTCCATGGAAATGAAGAAATTTCAGCTTGGCATCCAGAGGTGGAAGAAAATCTGTTAGAACAACCAAGGAGAAAACTTGACTTTTATGTACAAGTGGATACCTAATCTATCATTTGTTCTAGTGCTCTTGTGCAAGATGATGGAGTCTGAAAAAGTCTGCCTTTATTGGCTGTGCTACAGGAGAATGGCTTTGCCCTTGGTCACAGTAGTTTTACCCTTGGTGACTGTAGTTTCAAGTAGTATAAGCTCCATATAAATGAATATTGTACAAAGTACAGCTGATGAGCAGGTATAATCCAATTGATTTTATTCTGGTTTTCATCACAAAGTTTGTGCAAGACATTTTTGCATCAGAAATTTAGGCAATTCAGCCAGTGGATTAAACATCAATCTTAGACATTCATTCATGCACAAAGCCTTTAGGACCAGAATATTGAAAAGATCTCCTGAACATAAAAGCCCAAGGCACAATGGGCATGTCTTGCTGCCTAACTACACACATTTCTGAAGAGAAGAAAATTTCACGAGCAGCTCAAGAAACTGTT
Source organism: Hypocryptadius cinnamomeus (assembly GCA_013400635.1). Lineage (NCBI taxonomy): Eukaryota > Metazoa > Chordata > Aves > Passeriformes > Zosteropidae > Hypocryptadius > Hypocryptadius cinnamomeus. The sequence continues at coordinate 19,170 of VYZP01076228.1, forward strand.
TTCACAAAGAAGCTCTTTTTAGGGGATCATGGGTAGAATTTGCTGAAGATAGCTACCTTTTCTAATGCATTTCCTTTGAGTTAGAAAGTCTCACTCTATACTAGAAAAGGGAATTGGTGTCAACCAAGATGAATAATATAAAACTTTTTGATCCCAGGTCCAAACGACACCAATAAAATCACAGTGAGCTTGTAGTGTTAGTGTCACGACAGTGAATCCTATTTTTTCCAATAGTGTAGTAATTTGGGATATTCCTTGCAAAGCAAGAAATTTTGTTTAAAATTAAAGTAGTTGGCTGTATCCACTGTTCAGCTTGCTGCTTGTCAAAATTCTCTAGCTAAAGGGATTGTTATTTCTGGAGGCAGATGTTGGAGGAAACCATGGGAGCCTTCAGAACATAATAGGGATTACTGGCTGGCAGAAAGCTTTCAAGCTATGAGATTCTTCCACTGAAGAATTTTTAGATTAGATTCTCCAAACATTCTGTCAAAATCTTGCGATAAATACATCTGAGAAACAGAGGATATGAAGTGTAGAGCTGAGGAAAAACGGTATTCTTTTTTAAAAAGTACTGGTTTAAAATTAATAGATCTAAAAGATTATCCATTGAATCTTGGAAGGTTCTCCATTCCATTTTCAGGTCTCTTCCTGAGAATGTCATATAACACATTTTTGAATAATGGACTGAATTATTGCAGCACGTTATTTAAGGGCCATACACCCTGCTTCCAATTACAGCAGCCATTGCAGAAGAAAGAATAATTTTGTCAGTGGTACACTCTGTAATGAGGATATGAGATCTGGAGGTGGGGGGAAATATCTGTCTTCTCAGAATTTTTATTATGGAATAAGATCTCCTTTGAAGAGCCTACTTGTGGGAATTGCCCCTGAGGAAGACTAAACACCAAGAGTGGGACAAGCAGCGTACATAAAACTCACTAAGAACCCAATGTTCTTGTCCTTAAAATGACTTATTTTACCCATTCCTGAATTTAGAGGTGTCTAGGAATGATCTTTATGGTGAAGGGAATGGTTGTTTACTCATTCTCACAATCTGATTGCTCTGATATATGAGTGATCTTGGAGAGAAAGTGATAAGCACATGCATTAATCAAAACCACCTAGAGTTGCAGGAAGCCTGATGGAAGCAGGAATTACTGCTACTACCACCTGTTACTTCCATTTCTTCAAACTGGGCATGTACAGAAACAGCTGTCCAATTGAGATTTAAGTACCTATGGCAAATCTAAAACTGAGTGCAGTTAATAAAATAGCTTATTCTGTTTGTTATTGAAGTTGCCAGCTGGAAAATTTGCTATAATAGTTGGAATGGCTACAAATTGGTATCAAATTTGGGGTCAGTCCATGCTAGAGTCACCTATGCATGGACTGGCTGCCACAGGGGGATCCAGCTTAGCTTTAGCTTTGGTGGAAACAACTGGGAGTGGGTATTTTCTCATACCTGTAGCTCTACAGTGTGTTTTCCCACTGTCATAAGCCTGATGACCATTTTTACAGTAATGTCTCTAAACTGATATTTCCACCTTCACTGTGGATTTGCACAGTTTAGAGTCACTTTCCCTGATGCACAATATGCCTTTGGATGCCTGTCTATGTGCAGATGTGTATTTGAAGTGGGCAATTTATCTTCCCTTTCCCCAGCATGATTTCAGGGACTTTGTGAAGAATGAAGACCCAGTGGTGGCAGAGTCTTGACAGCATCAAGAACCAGATCCACACCTTTGATGTCCTGCTGGTCGACCAGACTTCTGGGTTGACCTTGTTAGGTCACCAACTTAATCCTTGCTCAGCTTTCTTGCTCAGCCTGCCTTTTCATTTCAAGTCCTTTCTGTGCACAGTTTGAACTGATCTTCAAGCGACTCAAAAAGAGTTTTGCCATTAAATTTTGGTATAGGTATACCTACAGAAAGTGAACATAAAATGACTATGAACTTAATAAAACAATATTTATTTAATAAAACCATTTCCTGAACAGATTCTTTGGCATTCATGCATTAAATATTCCTGAAGCTTGAAAGGAGATGTAATGGAAAGAGTAACATCAAAGGCATTAACAGTCCCCATAAAGAGAGGCTGGAAAATTATTTGCTTGGGAAAAAAAGATTATTGATGTTTTATTCCTTTTCTGAAAGGAAAAGGAATAATGTTATATCATGTCATGATGTGATGAGGTTGAGGATCTGACTGATAATGAGTTTTATCCTGTTTGTTTACTGTTTGATGAACATGAATATCTACACTCAGGAAAGTGGTGTTTGTAGCAGTAAAGTAAGTGTGTGTGTGATAACAAACTTCTCTTTCATTTCCATTATCTAATTTTTATCCCTCCATTTACCTATACTTTACAACTTATTCCAATTATTTTTAAAGCTTTCACTGCTCACTTTCATTGCTGGTAAGAAGAAGCTGATGTAGCTGAGTGTTGCCAGGAGCAGCTGTGGAAAATTCAAATTGCCCTGAGGAGCGCTGTGCCCAGGAACAGTAGGATCAGCTGGGAACAACAAGTAATGAGGCTTCCCTTAATACAAATTGATGTTTCCACAGTTGTTTTCCTTTCCTTCTCCCTTTCTGGAAAAAAAAAAAAAAAACCCAAATCATATTATAATGCTATCAGATTACAGCAGCTCTGAAAATTGTGTGCATTGGGAGGCAAAAAAAAAAAGGGCAGATTTTCTATTTCTTATGTTCTGTGTGATTCATGTGCAAGCTGGATTGAAAAGCAACAAGTGGAAAAACAATGCAATGAAAAATTAATCAAAATTTTGCTTCCATTGAAATATAATAATAATAATAAATGAAATAATAAAAGGGGGCTGGAAGCAGTAGATGGAAAGATAGGAGCAACTGTTGTCCTTTACAGAAAGAAGCATTTATAATCAGGCATGTAGTTTTGCAGGTTGCACCTCCCTGACTCCCTCCTGATGGCAGGTAGAGCTGAAACCTGGGCCTTCCTTTGCACCCTGAGACCTACTCCACTGCCTGGAGTCCACAGGGGATTTGCACCTAAGACAGACATTGCATCCAAGGAGTTCAGCTTTCCTAGGACTCTGATTGATCTCCCCAGAATGTTCACATATGGAGCTACATTTCTTGTTCTAGAGCCTTAAGTTTGTCAAAACAGGCTTAGAATGAGTCAGATTTCTTTTTTATTTTAATTTGTGACCTGATTAAAGGCTAAATGCTGTAATCCCAAAGGCCCAGTGAGAATGAGAGGATGACTGACAAGTACAAAATCCCTCAACCTGCTCAGGTCACTACTGGCCATAGCTGGGGAGGCAGAGCTGCAGGAATGCCCAGGGTCAGCTGGCAGTGACAGAAAACCCCTGGGTCCTCAGGTCCACAGGGTCCTGCAGCCTCTAACAAAATTGAAAAGCCAGAATCCATGTATATTTATGAATGTTTAGTATGCATTACAATTTTTCTTCAATTTGACATTAAAGTAACAAACATAAATTCAAAAAGCCCCTGCAATCAAAGGCGGTGTCGGAGGACAACTTATTTCATTTGAACCTATGAAATGTCACTCCACAGCAGTTCCTGTGCTAAAAATATATTTAAGTATATCATACTGAGATGGGTTTTTAAATAGTAATTTAGTGACTCTTTTGATACTCTTTTGAATATAACACCTTGATGTCTGTCTATATATAATTTCATTTTGGAGTCTACAGAAGAAGGAAAATAAATTTTTCATTATGGTTTCATGTAGGTTTCAACATGAAAGTTGGAAGTTGACTAAATGGCTATACACACACACACACACACGCACATATATATAAAATTATATATTCTGTTACTATCTCACTTTCAGAATCAAATTCTTTACAGTCCTTAGGAACACCAAAAGCATTTTCCTGGAGTTTTTAAAATCACTTTTAATGTGGAAAGTCTTTCTAAATCTGAAGCATATTCAGCTGCCTGATGTGCCAGATAGAGACAAGAATTAATCTGTTGTTCTTGATTTTTTGAAATAAACTGCATGAATTCACAGAGGCAGAAGACACACACTGCACATAAAACCTGGGCACTGAGTTTATGAAATGGTTGCTGTTCTCTGTACTGATAATTTACTGTTATTATCTCTATTTGCCAGGATATTTTTCCATTTTGAGATAAATCTTGCTTTCGGTTTTCTGACAGGCATAAATACCTCCCTTTTACTATCTTAATTTCTAAGGCTTTCAACAGGTTTTCAACACTTTTAGACTGTGAAATTTCATCTGAAATTTTCACTATGAGGGGAGCAGTTATTTGCATCATAACTCTTGTAATTACCTTATCACTCAAGAATGTAATTGCTCCAATTTGTGTGTGTGGGGAGGGGGGTGGGGGTGGGAATACTGTTAATATTTTTGAGACTTAGAACTAAAAACTGAAGACCTGCATTGTTTTCAACTTGACTGGCATTACTTTGAAACACCATTTAGGCAATATCTTTTTGCTCAGAAATAATTACCAGCACTTCCCCAAGCACAGTTATATTCTAGGGTTCTGACAGAAGACAAAACTCATTGTTTTGCCTTGTTTTAACATTTGTGAAATCACAAACTTTGTTAAAATGGAAAAATTCCCTGCTGTTAGGATATCAACTACTACATGAAAGAGACAAGTAATGCAAGTATGTGTTGCAAACAACTATGCACTCAAAAATTATGATTTTTGGCAAGTGCCTGAACAATGAGAACAATATTGCTTTCTAATATGCTCCAGGCTTCCAACTGTTTTCAGCTCCAGAGACCCCCTTAGGCTGATGTGGTTTCTGTGTAGTTACGAAACCAGTAGTTCATCCTTCCATGAAATTATTATTTCTTTGAACCCATATGAATGGTTGCTATCTTCAATAAGCTGAAGCAAGGAACTCAGAGTTTACCACGTTTTCAATTAAGAACCCCATGCACGGCTGTCACCTAATCATGCCTGAGCAATACACAGCTTTTCCAGCTGCTGTCACCCAGAGCAGCAAAAGTGGAGCATCATATGCAATTTCTGAACTGCCACTCCACTGGCAATTGCACACTGAAAATCATGCAGTTCCTGAAAGTCCTTGCAAATTTTCTGTTTCACCAAAAGTTCAAGAAACCTGAGGCCTTTACAAACAGTTCACTATTTCTTTTTTAACAATGCTTTATCTTTAATGCTTCAGAAGGCATCCCGTCACCAGCTTTGCCTCTCAGATAAGAGAATGCATAAAATACAGTTTAATTTGAAAAAGCAAAAATAGATAAAACATCCAGACCAAGCATGTTGCCATTTCGGTTTGTAATTTTTTTTTTATTCTGTGTTTTTGCAGCAGCCTTTAGTTTGATGTGACATGCAGAATTTTTGCTAAATCTGAATTTGCTTTACCAATCATAGAAACACTGCAGTATTTTTGCCTTAAAATTAATCCTTCACACAATCTGTTTCTTCTGGGGTTTTTTCACAGTGCAAATTCCCTACATGTTGCTCATGCCTTTTTTGCATTTAAACCTTTTGATTGGCTGAGTGGCCTGTGGAGAGGAGAGGAGAGGAGAGG
>VYZP01076246.1:0-15729 GCA_013400635.1 Hypocryptadius cinnamomeus
AAAGGTTTCAAGAAACACAAACTAATACATTAGTCCATAATAGATTTCTTTTCTGTCAAAATAACCATCCACCCACAAACACTTTCTTGGAAAGCAAATTATTCCTCTTTGTCTTGAAATTAGGATACACAGATTCTTGACAGCTGTGGACGTGCGCAAGAAGGAGAAAATCAGAAAAGGAAGAAGGAAAGAAAAGAAAAATCAGAAGGAAAAAACCAGATCACCCTGAAATCTTGTTCAAAATCAACTTGATTATGTGCTCATGGATATAACATCCTGCCAGAGATTGCTTTCAAAAAGGTGCGTGAGGAAGGCAGTAAAAAATGGCAATTGAAGCAGCCTCTGGCTCATTAAAACACTCATTTCCTGCTTCTCATAGCAGTGAGGTGACCAAAGTTTTTGTTGAAACTGCAGCTAATTCAAGACTCTTCAAATACATTTATGAAAAGCAGAAGTCAGTACTGTGATATATATGCACACCTTATGACATAGACCAATAAATATTAAAACAGAAATATTTCTCTCAGTACTGGACAGACTTCTAGTATTTCTCCCAACAAAGGAGCATTAACATTTCTGTTGTGCTTTGGTTAACAATTTAACTTCACCATCTGTGATGAAACTACATTTTCTGCTTTGCAAGAAGTGTCTACTGGTTACTTAACCAAGTAATTTGCTTTGTGTTTTTTGTATGAGATATGCAATTGTTAAGTAATGCAATAAAGTGATAACATTAGATTTATCTCTGTTCTCACCTCCAGAAAAAAGATCTGAAGATGTATTTTTCTTTGCCTTTCATCACAGTTTTCAGAGGTAAAGTTTTCAGGATTGCAAGTATCAGGTAAACATACAGAAACTGCACAAGAGAACACAAAAGCAATGTATCTTTTCAGTTGCTGTCTATTAAAACAAACTTTATTTAGCTCCATAAACATACAGAATCTATACAGTATTTTTTACCTCAGTATTCACTACAAATTATCTCTACGTCATTTTCTTTCATGTTCATTTAATGATTATTTTTTATTATTTATGTTAAGTGTGCAACAAATGAATGGAAAAGGTGGAATTCTAAGCTTTCTACACTCTACAGTTAACAAACAATGAGAGGCCTATCCTTACAATTTTGCCATTCAACCAGTGTTTAAGCTCTGAATTTATCTTAAGAAATATAAATGTGCAATATGTTCACTAATAAATAGCATTTTTAATTCCTCAATATTCAACTTTGTTCCTAATTTTAGTCTCATTTCACTCTACTTACCATTGATTATGTGGACAGATTTTCCAGTTTTATCTACAAACATAAAAATAATTCAAGTTAGATTATATTCATATACTGAAGAAAAGTTAAAATCAGCTTGCATATCAGTCTGAAAAAGCCAAGAATTTTTATCAAGGAACTTATGGGGAAAAGAAAATAATAACGATTTTGTAGCTTTATTTAAAGATAACAAATGCAGAAGATTGGTAAAACAGTACTTTCCCATTTTATCTGCACATGAATTAACTGTATGAATCCAAAGAAGCCAAGTAATAAAAACAGAAACTGTAAAAACCAAACAAGCATGCAGGATGTACAATCAATGAAGTAAACTGCTATAAAACCAAAGGCCTTATAAGCAAGAAAAAGAGCACTTTTATTCCCCAAAGTATTCAGAAGTGATCACCTGCAGGAATAGTATATCTCATCTCGTACTTGAGCTTGTGTATCTTTAGGCCTAGGGCCATATCAAGTGGCAGTGTTCTAGAATTTTATTTCAAATATGATTAATTATATTTAAAAATGCTTCATTTTATCAGTTTTCATATTATCTCCTTTTCTGACTTCTTTAACAAGCATCTCTATAACTAAGAATGCTGACATTTGCAGCATAAGTATTAATCAGAAAACAAAAAACTGCTTCTTTGAGCAACTTGTATCTCAAAGAAATTTTGTATTAGGACACATAGGCTTAAGTGAAAAGAGTTTTGCTGTGGAGTCTTGCTATGAAGAGTCAGTTCACACCTATGAGCATCTTATGGGTAACAGCAGAAGATATTGGATCACTTAAAGAACACAGAGGCCAATCCCTGTCTTCACTGCTGCTGCCACAACCCCAAAAATGCCACCAGCCTTCAGAAAAGGTTTGTTTGGGCTGTTATCAGTAGGACATGGAATTTCTCCCTTCAGCTCATTGCTTCCCAAGGCATTCAAGATGTTGCTGAAATTCATATTCCACAAAATGTAAGGACTTTGCTGGTAGCACACATGTACAGGCTTGATAGACTGTCTCCTGCTCCAAGTGAGCTGCAGCTTGCACCTTGTGCAGCAAAGGAAGGAAAAGCTGAATACTACAGCAGGATTTTTTTCACGCAGTTGGAGTAGACTGAGAGACTCTTGTGCCACCATTTTCTGCACTACTGCTTTTCCAGGAAAGTGTGTGTGGATTGCAGAACCACTTTCCCAGAACACTGAGTTTAATCAATTTTTTAGAGAAATAGGCAGAGAAGGAAAGGAAACAGATCTATAAAACAAAAGCAAGAAAAGAAATAACTTCTAAATGCCTTTTCCTACCTCAGCTCCTTTCCTTTGTTTTCATTAATAAGTTGTTTAATTAAGATTTTGCTTTGTTCTCTGCACAGCCATTTTGTTCCTAGGACTCTTTCAGAATTAAGATTTATTTTGGTCAAGAGGCTAATGAGGCTGGCAGCAATATTGTAATTCCGTGTGGAAATGACAGAAGACATTGCTTCCACCATTAAACAGACCAAATTTCAATATGTGTTTACACAATCACTTTCATTACACATTCGAGAAATTTGGTTCCCTATGTCCATATGAACCAACCTCATCTTCTGGATATGGAGAAATTCAGTGCTTCCCAAAGAGGAGCTATCAGGTTCATCCAACCCCTGTTGAATTAAAGCGCTCACAGACAAGAGCAAAGCGTTAATATAGGGAAGAAAGAGCTTTAGGACAAAGGGAGAAACCTGTCCCTGTAGTATTATTTTGGGCAGAAATAAATAAAACCACTCAGGATATTGAAATACGTCAATCATGTAGGCACAGACTTGGCAAACATCACTATGCTAAAAGGCCAATAAAACAAATAATTAGCTTGAAATCAGCCAGGACGTAGTCAGAGTCTCTAAAGTAAAATACATACTTTATTCTCTAATTCCATTAATAAACTTTGATCATATTTTTTTAGTTTTCCTGCTCTGTTAGAGAGAACACTACAGAACCATGGACATCTTCTGACATGTGAGATTATCCCTACTGATTCATGTGAGTTACTGCAAAGCTATTTTTTTGATGTTAATATCCTTAGCACATTCCAAAAACCAGTAGTATTAGGCTTATTTTTTTATCATTTTACCATTTTCAACCTAAGATGTTGTTTCACAGATTTCATCTTTGAACACAAAAATCAATCATTTATGTAGCATGTTAAAGGTTACATTCTGTTGCTTAGGTCAGTACAATTCTGACAACAATTAAGCAACAGTAATGTTGACTTTGTCATTGCCTGTTATTTTTACTGAGTAGCATATTCAGAGGGCATTTATTACATATAAACTCATTGGCTCAAAACACTCTCTAGAGACTGATTTTTGAAATAATATGTATACTTCCCATGCACAATTGTAAAGAAACACTGCCCTCTTCTGCCAAACCAGGATGAATTTCCATGAGACTTGCTTTGATTTGGAAAACCAAACTGGATTTGAACAAATTAAAAATGCCATTTTTTATAGAAATAAGACTATGGGCTATGTTCAAATAATGTGTTTGAAAATATTCATTTCCTTTTTTAGTTCTTTCTACTCAAAGTAAAATTTCTCTTTTCCCCAGTTCAAAAAGACATTTAAGAGCCCCTAAAATATAGAGATCTATTTCAGCAGTTTTGTTTCATAAACAAGCACATCAAATTATACAGTTACTTTTTTGTATTAATAGATCTGCTTATGATAGACATCTCACATATCCAAGTTCTAATTTTTCCTTCTTTAGAGATTTATGTATTGTGATTTCTGATTATTATTGTCATGTTATTTTTGCACCTTTATCAATTTATGTACATTTTTTAATATTTTGGTTTTTTCAGAGCAGAAGAAGAGTACTTAATATCTTGTGCAAACCTAATAGCTTTACCAACATTTGAAAATGGAGCAATATTAATTTTTCAATAAAAAGTAATTTTTAAAACAGTATCCTTCACCCAGCCTGCCTTGAATATTCACTGTCTAAAGTGTGCTTCTGATATCAAAATAGAAAACATACTCTATGGGCCTACTAGATGATTTCACTCACATAGTTATCATCAAAGTGATCAACACAGAGAATAAAAAACATCCTCACTGCTTTTGCCAAAGAATATAAATTTACAAAACATCTTTACACATCAAATTCTGCACCTAAGATACCTCTTAAAAAATGTGTAAAAGATATGACATTAAGAAAACATCAGTCAGGTTTCACAAGCATTTATAAACTAAAATATAAACCATCTTAAGGTATTTTTGCATACAACATGTTCCTCTAAAGTGATTTTCTCACATTATTGAACTAAGATATTTTTGATTACATTTGTATCCCATTCCTTCAAAGACTTTGAATTTAACTTTACTTAGTACAACCTTAGAGACAAAATGGTTTGGTTTAGGATATTCAAACAAAGCACCTCCAAAAGAGGGGGTTTTTGCCTAAAAAATGTTATTTTCCATGAACTTTCCATGGACCTTTCTGCTGAAGTGCATAAATATTTCCAACTTCAAGATAAAGTTTTTAAATTTTAAATAAAATGTGACAAACACCAAGTTGTGTGCCAAAATATTTAAAAATTATATAAAAGCGTCATAATTAAAATTTAAAAATGAACTTCCCACACTAGATTATACTTCAGTAATGGTTAATATTCATGCTGTAATTATGAATTTGAACTCCTTTTTAAAAAATTATAAGCAAATGACATTAACTGAATGTCTATTTAAGTACAGTTTCAAACTGGTCTAATATCAACCCACAGAAAACCTATTTCAAATGGCCTTCTAGCCATGTTTACTCCCAGAAATTTTTAGATAAGTAATTTCAACCCACCTAAAGAATATGAAAAAAAGTGACAGAATTTTCCTCCTACATTTTTGTCTCCATATAACAGTAAAAGGCTGTATCTTTTGGTTGCCTCCAAGCCCCCTTCAGGCTGCAGATTACAGACTCTCAGACAACTCTACAGAGAATAAATATAGGACAAAGGGGATCTTATTTTTCTGGTCTTTCTCTTGCTGTTCTCAGCAGGTAGTGGGACTGTATTTTACTTCTTGTAGTTTCATACTGGCATTCAACGCCAGATCTAAACACTCCTTCCCTCCCGCTGCATCATAGGATTATAGTGTTACAAAACATCATAAGGCTTTGGAAAATGATGCTGAAAATAATTGCATGTAATGTTTCAAGGTTTCTGAAGTAGAAAACCCAGAGTATTCCAGCCAATATTCCTGGGGAACAAGTGCCACCTTTCACATAGTGCATGTCAGCATTTTTAAGCTTTGAAAAGTTCTAGAATTGTAATTTTATGAAAAGCTATTCTTTTAAACATGCTCCTTGAGGAATACATATGGATCCAGAAGAAACAGGGGAGAAGAACAAAAAAAAATAAAGATTGGGAAGTCACATCAGAGAAAGGACAAATATACAACCTTTGACAATGCAAATTTTTTAGACAAGCTTTTATGAATAAAGAATGTGGAATTGTAATACTTGCTAGTAATAAGTAATAAAAGAAATGTGTTTAGAACAATCCGGAGAAGTATGTATATGGTCAGAGAAATAGGGAAAACTAATATTGCAATGGTGAGACGAGACAGCTGCCACTAAATTCATAAAGCGTTACACTTCAAGATGAAAAATTATTAAGATATTTGAAGGGTTAGAGAGCTATAACACTTTCAATAGATAGTTGGGGATTTAATAAAAAAAACAAAACTACACCCAAAACAGAACCAAACAGAGTTTGCAGATTAAAAAAGCAAGCAAACAAGGGTGTGTCCAAATTCTATTATTTAACCAAATCCTATTCATTGTAGGAAAGGCCAACAGGGTAAAAAAATTGCATGAAAGTTAGGCAACAAAGAAAGAGGAAAAAAACCCCTAAACAAAACAAAAAATCAACCAAACAAAGAAAACAAACAAAAAAAATCCAAACCAGAAAAAGAGATCATGCCCTTGTCAGATTTAATGAAATGCCTGCTATGAGTCAGTAAAGTCGCTCTCCAGTGTGATAAGATTTGAGGTGTGATTGAAGTTTTTCTTGTTTCCTTGCTCATAAATGTCAGACTAAGGCAACAGAGAGGCCCACTTCTGACAAATAGGCAAACTAGAAGGTAGATGGTTAGGCTGACAATGTAACAAGGGAGAGTTTGCAATTGCAGTCCTTTCTTATCAATTACAACCCTTTGCAAAGCACAACATTCAGTACAATGGCAGCATGCAAATGTTAAGTCACTATTTTTAGTAGGTCTCATTAAATTATTGCATCACAATGATCATCCTTTTGGTGCTTATTGAATATTGACTTGCAAAATTAATTGAAATATTAATGTAAATTTTCTTAATAACTAGAAGATATTGATACTGATAATAACTATGGATGATTTTCAATTAAGTAATTTTTGTAGATTGCCATAGGACTGCATATTTTTTCCCCCTCTAGAATTTCTAATCCAGAACTACATTATGGCAGATACATACAGCATTTTGCTCAGGAAAGCTCCTAACCATTGAGAGTAACTAGCAAGACATTTCTTGATCAATAACATGTTAAAAAAAAAAATTAAATAGAACTTGCTCTGAAGGTTATACATAGAATATCATACATTTAAAATGCCCATTTATCTTGATTTGATCAGTGTATGTTTTTGTTGCTTAAATGGTTAAAGAGTTTAATTTTCCAGTTATAACTTGAAGTTTGAAAGACAGGTGTCTGCCAAGGAAGGTGGGAACCTCCCTTGGAATGGAAAATGCAACCCCCCTCCCTCCAAATTATTACAACTTACAGTTCTTTACAGATATATATATATATATACACACACAAAACAAGGCAGAAAAACAGCAACAGCAGCAGCAAGAACAAACAAAACCCAGAAAATCAGCAGCAGCCTTCTCTCGAGCGCTTCCCCGTTCGGTGCAGTTCCGGTCACGGCCGGCAGGGGCGCTGGTGGCTCCCGGCCGGGCAGGGCAGGTGCGGTGATTCCCCCGCGGCTGCAGGGGGCGCTGTGGCGCGCTCAGCCGCTCCTCCCTGTGGTAATGGTGGGCGGGCTGGCGGGAGAGAGAGCAAAGGGGATTCCTTTACAAACTCACCTCAGGAAGCCGATCCCTGCGCCCTTCCGGATGGCAAAATGGGCTGCAGCAGGAACCTCGGAGCAGTGGCTGGAATGGCTTCCACAAACGGCCCAGACACACTCCCTCTAAATGCAGGGAGGGACTGGGGTCCTGGGTTTTCCCTTGAGGCACCCAAGGAGATGGTGAATCATTTCCAGTGAGATTGGGTCTTCGATAAGGTCACAGTTCAATGGCTGCTCTCATGAGCAAAGCCTCACTCATGGGAGAAGCAGTAAAAGGTGGAATTCCGTGGTGCCAGCGAATTCTTCCCACATGGACCGCAGACCGGCCATCTCCCCTCTGATCCGAGAGCAAGAGAGAGTGAGGAGCTGAGCCCAGCCCCCATGACTCCCTGGCCAAAATCTCACAGTATCTCTGCCCTTCCCCATGACTCCCCAGCCAAAATCTCACAGTATCTCTGCCCTTCCCCATGACTCCCCGGCCAAAATCTCACAGTATCTCTGCCCTTCCCAAGAGAAAGGCCCCAAGCTAAGAGAATGGCCAGCTGCACCCTTCCCTCTCCTCCTCCCCACAGAAACCACTTCTGTGTCTTAAGTATTGGCCATTCCCATCTCATAGGCAACAAATGGGACAAAATTCCCTGAGAGAAAGAAAAGAAAAAATAAAGAAAGGAAAAGTCCTAACCTTCAACATAACCCTTCAAAGTTAATGATTATCAATATTTTTTCAGAAAAAAAAAAACAGGTAATAGAAAGCCTCTGTATTAAATACATCAAATGTGATCAAAGTATTAATCATTAAATAACTTGCATATCTCATTCCGACTAGTTATACAGTATTGGACATATAACACTGAATCTTTTTAAAGAAATGTTTTTTATTTCAGAGCATTTCCTTGATTTTGCTATTTTACTTCACTACTCTCTCTTCCCCCCGCTGTGTCTTTCAAAATGAATTTTTACTAATAGCATAGCTGAAGAGAATCTAACATGCATGTCCTTGTTTTTGTGTTCAGACAAAACGAAAGTAATTCTTGTTTTCTTCACTGTTTGCTGAGACACTGTTGGATACAACCCTTATCCTCAAGGAAAGGTGATAAAAAAGTTAATGAGAATAGTTGAAAAAAGTAAGCAGTACATGCACTGCAAATACATATGCAAAATAGCTGAGTTCTTTTCCGCAAGATAAAAGCAATTATCACTCATAATCAATGGCTAAAATTTTAAACTTAAAAATCTAAACTTCACCCTCCCCCTGAGATGGAAAGGTAGGAGGAAAGTATGTTTTTGATTAGACTGTTTTAAGTAAGTTGTTGCAATTTTCCTCATCTATACTTCATAGATTAAAATTATTTTTGAGGCTTTTAGAAGCAGAGGCAATCTGAATGTGATGTTTAAAATACACATAATTAGTCAATAGGAAATTGTTTATACAACATTTGCTTGTTTACAATGTGTTCTTATAATAGTTCCACTACTACTCACTGGAGTAAAAAAACACCAAACAGGCTCACAGAGACAAAAATGTAGGGTTTGGGATCTGCTTTCTTTGTTACTCAAGTTCATTAAAAGAATGCATGTCCAGTCCTCTGTGAGATTAGAGTATTGCCTCTGCTGAGGCTTGCTAGAGTAAGGCCTAAATTTTAATTTGAAATATTCCTGCCCAGGAGCTTTAATTTGAAATGTTAGCTGAATGGTCACAGCCATACTCAACAGTTGTTAAATACTTTTTATGGAAAAGCTTCATAACCTCGTAAGTCTGTCCCTGTCTTTGATGATCAGGTTTTCTCCTTAGAAAACTTGCACAGCTCTCCACAGGAGGAGCTGGACCACAGCAGCCAGTCACAGTGTCCTTGAGGCTCCCATCTGGCAATGGGTGTTTCCTGGTGACCCTCAAGTAGAAAAAATTTTCTGGACTAAAATTTTGTAAGTAAATATACAGTTTAGGAAAAAGTAGAGCCTCTTTTCTCTTGTGCTGTGAAGGGTTAGCTGAAAAGCTTTCTACTGTATTCAAAGCATTTTCTTGCCAAAGATGATGAATGATGCTAAAAAGAAAGTGAGACATGTCTCAGGTGTGACTGTGTCGTCCAGTTCCCTTTCGAGAGGACTTTATTCTCACCACGATGCCTTTTAGACTATCACAATTAGGTTTAAAAGCAATTTGAATGCATAAGTTGAAAATATTACTTCAAATTAACTTCCAGAGGCACCATGGTGCAATCAACAGGGTACTAGACTGGGACACAGGGACCAGTTCAATTCTGGTTTTGCTATTGCCCTAATGGTTAACCTTGAGCAAGACACTTCACATCTGTGTTTTCCTGTTAATCTTTTAATCTATTTAAACTGTAAGGACTTGAGGAGGTCATTGTATCTTGCTTTGTGTTTGTGTGGTGTTTAGCACAGTAGGACCTGCTGTAATCTGCTGCTGATGTAATTCATAAAACTAAACAGTTAATACAAAAAGCAAATAGATCTAAGAGACCAGACCCAAAGAATTATCAGGTTTTATTATGCCATGAGATTCAAACCAGACATTTTATAGGCAAAGTTAAAGCCATCTTCAAATTAATTTACAAATATGCAGCCTTCCACTGACTATACTATTAGAAAATAAAAAATAAAATCATAAAACGCAGTGTGATGCCTGTCCACTTCCCTTATGTGTTCTTATCTAACAAACCAAGAGATTTGCTCTTCCTTCTGGTTCAGCCATCAACCTTGAAAAATAAAAGTGGAACCTGAAGGTCAATTTAGATTCTTTGTGTTTAAAAGAGTATCAGTACAGTTGACGACTGTATTTTCAGCACACTTGAGTGCAGTCTACCACTGGTAATCATGCAAGAGCTAGAAATAAATTGGGGGTCCTGCCATAACAACCCTGTGCTACTGATTGAGAGGACCCAATCATTCCTTTGCATACACACACTGCATCTCTGCAAGGGTATGCAAGGAAAGCTGTTGGCCCACATGACAGAAATATATTGGCAGTGACAGGCTGCCAATTTTTGTATATAGGCAAGTCACTTTTCTCACATATCCACAGATAAAATTAGTGTGCTCAATGCCATATAGCACAGTATGAATGTCAGTGATTGCAGAGAAGTCCCTCAGGTTAGGCTTGCTTCAAGCAGAAAGCAAGCAAATAATCCCCAACATACCTTTAAAGCCTGACTGCCTACTTGCAAGTATGAAGCTACACTGTGAAGCAGAGAAGACAAGAAAACTATATGTAGAACTATATAAATGTGTTTATTTACCACCAATTTTCTATTTTTGATATTTTTTCATTGGGGTAGTGAAATGCTGCCAATTTGTTCAATGCTGCAGTCTTCTCTGAAATATTTGTTCTTGCCCAAGACAACTAGTATTTCCACTCAATTTGTAACAAAACCAAAGACGAGCTTATCTGAATAGACTGAATGGCCCTGCTGAATGAAAAAGTACTTACTGAAAAATAAAAGAACAAAAAGAAAAAAAGTTAACATATTTCAGGATTACAAAATCCATTTCTGGCAATCCAGCTCCTTTTCTGCAAAACCACTTTTCAGTCACTTGGTCCCAGCATATACATGGAGCTGTTCTTTACAGTAGAAGAAACCAAACACATTAAGACTTTTGTTATACATGGAGTAAGTGCTCTGAATTTCTAATATATCTGATCTTAAACCAGGTAAGTTCTGTCTTTTAAATGTAGCAAAATTACAGAATCACTGAGTATGCTGAGTTGGAAGGGACCCTCAAAGATCATCGAGTCCAGCTCCTGGCCCTACACAGCACCATCCCCAAGAATGCCCCCATGTGCCTAAGAGCATTGTCCAAAAACTTCTTGAACTCCATCAGGCTGGTGCTGTGACCACTGCCCTGGGGAGCTTTTCCCAGAGAACAACCACCCTCTGGGTGAAGATATTTTTCTAATATCTAACCTAAACCTCAAATTTTTGTGAATAGTATAAAAGACATTGCTGGTATCCACCTGGTGACAAATATGCGCAAACTTTGACAGCCGGAAGTAGAAAAACTCATAATAATCAAACCTCTATGAGATGCAAAGTGTTGTTTCTTCCAGGACAGAAAAATTATTAGCTTCACTGTGCTGGATACTTTGGGGGCTGATATCTATTAGAGTTTTTAAATTCTTTCAGAGTTTCTAAAATTAATACCTACTATTCCATTATGCCACTAGAAAACAGATTCCAAGTGTTGTTTTTTACACAGCTGTAATTTTTTGAAATGGTAAGTTTCTTTATTTCTTTCCTCTGGAGTTTCACATTTATCCACAGACAGCTTCTTTCAGCTTCCCCATGATCATTACAGCAATACAGAGGCACTTAATAAAGACAAGATTTCTTTTTTAGCCAAACAAATTATTTGTTACTGGTGGAAACTCTTCCCCAAAGGAACAAAAATGAAATGCAATTTTCACTTATTTGCATGACTAGTTTTGTGATTCTATTTATTCTCAAACAGTAACTCTTTGAAGGAATAAATGCTATTCTGCTAAACTTTCTCAAGTATTCCTCCTTTCTCACTGCAGGTATCTTGCAAGTTAACGCTGGGATATGCTTTATAAGTTTTATTTTAAATAATTTTGGATCCAAAACCTTTGCTTTATGTAAGTTCTATATGTATAAACAATGTATATTTACTGAAAAACCTTATAGGAAGAGTATTAAAACATATTTTTCAACAAGGAAACAAGATCACCTCCATGTAGAAGCACTACAACAGAGTCTATATTTCTGTGCTCTAATTTCATTAAATATAAGTACACTAAGGTCTGGCAAAAATCCTTTTGGATTAAATTCTGATCTTATTAGAGTTTGCACATTTTTTTCCCTGTGAAACTCAGATTTCATACATATACTGCATGGACTTTATTTATTACAGTAGATTTATGCATATACAAAATACTTTGAAGATCAGGCCATTGAGCAGGGATATACCACAACCTATTCAATTATTCAAGCTAGAAATTGATTCTGGTGCAATACTCTCAGCTTGTTGCTGTTTTACATCAGGCAATTCAGCTTGTGCAGGATCGGTATGAAATTGAAAGGGAAAAAACTCTCTGTTTAAACTTCAGTGATTCCAGATGTTCTAAGAACAGGAAGCACAAACAGTTTGAAGTATTAGAAGTGTTATTATTGTGTAGCATATGATCATAACCCTAATGAAAAAAGTAATAAAAAAGCATATTCATGGTAAAAAAGAATTGATTATTCATACAAAATTTTATATTTTTGATTTCAGGCTGGAGTTTGAATTGAAAGCATTACAATACCACTATAAGTACTATACTTCCTGATGGATAAATAATGAGTACATCTTCAGATAAAAACAAAAAACAAAACAACAACCCCCCCAAAAATAAACAAAAACAAAAACAAAAAAAACAATAACAACAAAACTACTCTTTATGATAATAAAACAATTTTTCAAACCCAAAAAGATTCCAAAAAGTCATGGACAAACTTCAGAACATCATCTGAGCAGCTGGGTACCCATGCGCTCTAAGTATTTGACCTTTAACCTGTAATTAGTTTATTCCATCTTCCCCCACCATGGGAAACAGCAAGATGCCTCTAAAAATTTCCTTCAGCAGCACTTAAGTCATTCCCTTCCCCTCCACCTCCCTCATGATTTCTCTGATTTAATAGCCATGGAAAGTTCCATAAGATCATTAAACCCCTGTAATTCATAGCATCCTTCATATGCCATAGAAACCAAGATTCTATGGACTAGTAAAATAGTAACCCATTATCCTCAGCTTCTCTTCTAGTCACGTCTTGCTTTTGACATTTCTAGGATGATGGAAAATATTTTTCCTGCCCAAAATTGCCTTTTTGCACCTGTCACTGAAAGTTTTATGAAGCCATCCATTGCCATCAGCTCATGGCAGAGAAAGAGAACTAACCCAAATAATGTGATTTGGGTCATGAAACATCTGCAAAATGGTCACATTATTCCCACTTCATGTTCAGAATTACATCAGCTTAATTTTCTAAGAAGAAATGGCAGGGAGTATTATTTGGTTGTTTTTACTACCATTACCTGTTTTGTGGAGACTATATAAACTTGAAACTGAGCAACTATGCTATAAAATAGCAAATCCAGTTCTTTTTATAGGCAGAGCTGTGAAGGAGAACTTTGTTCAGACTAAACTAGATAGAGAATAATTCCAGTTGTATAGGAATAACATTAAACAGCTAAAACTGTACAACTTTGTCCCATCATCTCTGTATGATTACTTCCCACCAAGCTTCTTATAAGGGGAATATTGTAGAGTTAATGTGCAATATTTTGCAAGGCATTTAGATCTGGAAGTTCTCTAGTACTAAGAGAATTCCTTAGCCATATCACATTTACTTTCTTTTAAGTGAGATTGAAGAAATCTAGAAATCATAAGATGGAGCTCTATAAGAATTCTTAGAAATACATATTCATATAGATGAAAAAAATATCAATTTTCCATACATATGTATATGTGTGTGCAGATGCAAAAATTCTCATTTTCATTGGTCTTGAAAACGCACACATGTGGTGGGCAGTTGCTTTTAAAAGGGTTATTGACATAAAAGTATCAAATTTAGACCCTGACACAACAGGAACCCCCAAAATTATTTTGCTCATCGTCATCATGCTAAACATTATTTATAAGAATACACACAGAGAAAACATAAGAACTGTCAAATATAGACTATCATTCTTCCTTTTCAAAGTGGACTTAAGCTGCAAAATCTGATTATAAGCAATTTAATAAATTTCAAAATACTAGAGATGGAAAGACAAGGATGTCACTTAATTCATATGAATGTTTTCTTAGGTGGGAAGATGAGACAGGCCTCATAAAACAGTACTTTGTCAGTCGTCCCTTTGATAACATTATTAAAGAAAGCATGTGGGTTTTCTTTAGTAAAAGCCAACAGCAATAAATTATCACTCTTTAATTAATAAAACTTCAAGCAGTTGTCTTATTTCAGGAAAGAACAAAAATTTAGTACTAGATCAAAATATTTTAAAATATAATAATTAGAAATCTGGAAAAAATATGTGTTGTTGCTGCAGCCTTGTACTGGAGACTTTTTTCCTCTCTTTTACAAGACCATCACCCTTGCTTCATCTTTCAGAAAATCAAAGAGGCAGCATGCACAAACACATATGAGAATGGTTATGCAGACTAGATAAAGTTATGCAAGTATCTTTTAAGTGGTAAAAAAATTTAGATAAAACTTGTTTTCTCATTCCTTTATTATGCCACATCAGGGTCCAGTTCTCTCTGACCAGGTTCTTTGACATATTCTATGCAGAGAGGGTGTAAGATTTCAAATCAGATTTACTTATTTGAAGATATTTGGTGTTCTATGAGGTTTCTGGTTTAGCAGAGATATTAAAAAAATTAAAATACAATACAAATGTAAGTTGCACAGAACAAAATATAGCAGTTCCAGCACACAGTTCAATCACAATGCCAACGTGATTCCCAGTAACATGCTCATTTGACATGACACTGGGTGTTTCCAATCTCCAGGAAGGAATAAGAGGGTTGAAGCCAGCTCATGTCTGTTACACTCTTCAGAATTATTTTGCTAGTTATCTAGTTTTTGAGACATTTCCTTGTCTCCAAATATAATTAAAAAACCCATCACAAACTGCATGGAGCTCTTTAGAGTAATGGGAAACACTGATCACAAGCCTACATCTGAAAGCCAGTTTTCCCTACAGAGTTTGTGAAGGACTGTAGAAGCCTAAGCCATATATTAAGAAAATAAATAGCTACACAGAGAAAGAGACTCACTACTAATGTCACAAAATAAGGTGGGTTTTGCTATGGATAGATGTTGAAAATACATCCTCTTACACTGTTGACTGAAAGATTTTTCTATGATTTCTTTCAGGATAGACAAGCTTCAAATCCCTGTTTATTTTTCCTGCATTTATTTTCTGTCACTATTACATGTTCTGACAAAAACACATTAAAAATTAACATTGAGCAGCATAATATTAAGAATCTCTGTGAAGGACTTGGGGTCCTGGTGGACAACAAGCTGTTCCTGAGCCCAGTGCCCTGGGGACCAAGGAGGCCAATGTGATCCTGGGATGCATTGGGAAGAGCATGGCCAGCAGGTGAAAGGAGGTGATCTGCTCCTCTACTCAGCCCTGGTGAGGCACATCTGGAGTGCTGCGTCCAGTTTGGGCTCCTCAGGGCAAGAGGGACAGCGAGCTCCTGGAGTGGGTCCAGTGGANTGGAGTGGGTCCATTGGAGGTTGCAGAGATGATGAAGGAATGGAGCTTCTGTCATGAGGAAAGGCTGAGGGAGCTGGGGCTGTTCAGCCTCGAGAAGAGACAAGTGAGAGGGAACTTCATCATTTCCATGCAGGGAGGGGTCAGAGCAGGGACCAGGCT
>VYZP01076286.1:0-35045 GCA_013400635.1 Hypocryptadius cinnamomeus
TCCTTAGTAATACTACAGTCTTCTAGTTTACCTTCTATCCTTTTGCTCCTCTTCTATTTCAAAAACTTTCAGATTTGATTCCTACCACTGTTTCCTTGTATATTTGTTCTGTTGAGCATTTCTAAAGGTATTCATTGCATTAAATGTAGCTCTTGAATTTCATTTAACATTGTCACATGCATGTTCACTCCACCAGATGAAGAAAGGACTACTGGAAGAAGCACATCAGTTTACCCTAAGTATCCTCACCAGTGTCTCCCCAAAAGAACCAATGAATATCCAATCTCTGTAACTGTTCTTGGAGGTTACTTTCTATTCCACAGTAAGAACACAGGAAACTCTGTGCTTCCTAGCATGTATCTGCTGAACTCCAAAATTTCTATGCCTCTCCAAGGTACTATGCTGATTTACCATACAAAGTATACTTTTTTCCCTGTGTGCCAGCAATAGCAGTAGTCAGAGTACAGGATTACTGCTCATTCAGTGCATTCCATCTACACATGGAAGAGGCTACAGGGGCAGTGGGCACGAGACACAGGAGGGGATCTGAAGACCAAGATGCGTGCTGCTGCTACACAGCACCACGGAACAGCTCCGAGTTGTTCCAGAAAAAGGAAACTATGAGGAGCAGGTCACTGGCAAGACTGAGCTACCTGTCAGACTGCACAGAAGCACATAATAAAAACCAGTAAGTAGCAGTGCAGATTCTCTGTGCTGTACACAGGTTTACTGATAGGAACATGGCAAAAGTAAATAGGCTGA
The DNA here is from genome assembly GCA_013400635.1 of Hypocryptadius cinnamomeus. Classification (NCBI taxonomy): domain Eukaryota; kingdom Metazoa; phylum Chordata; class Aves; order Passeriformes; family Zosteropidae; genus Hypocryptadius; species Hypocryptadius cinnamomeus. The sequence continues at coordinate 763 of VYZP01076286.1, forward strand.
GCTAAAATACATAAATCAAATTAATTTATACTAAGACTTCATCTGCTTTGCTACAATTGTTTCAAACCACTTGTACAGTCTGTCAGATGGAAACCAAGAGAAGGCACAGGAAAACCACAATGTAAGTGGCCCAGAAGGTAGCTTTCTATGCATCAGCACGCTTTCCCTTCTGGAGAATAATTTCCAATATTTTTTCTTACAGCACTCATTTCCAATTAAACTCTTATAGCTTTTTTCCTTTTTTTAATAGAAGTGGTCTGTGTGACATCATTTATTCTAGAAAGTCATCCTAACAGGAAAAAACCCCCTGTGAATTGCAACACAAATAATTACTCATCTTTTAAAGCAAAAAACAACCCAAAATAACAAGTTTTGGCGAAGCTGTCATTCTCCACATATAGATATTGAGGAATGGTATTTTAGGAACACCAAAGCAGCGCTTCTTATTTTTACCTCAGTCACAGACACCTCCATAAGACGAGTTATTGGGTCTTGGTGGCTCACAACACCACAGAGCCAGCTATTTTCATCCTCTGGTTGATAAACTTTAACTCGCTGGCCTTGGACACTGTAAGGACCTGGAAAAGAAGGACTTTGAGGACATTTTCCAAATAAGCTTTGTGTCATACTAGTTAAGAGTCATACAATAAAATGGCTCTGTGCACTTAATTAGGGCTTGAAGTGTCATCTTCCAGGTGGAAAGAAATTAAAACACCAGGGCTTCTGCTGCAAATCCTGTGCAAGCAGGCATTTTGTCCTAAAAAGTCAATAGGTCCTCATTGCTGTAACTCATGAATGCAGTTTACACACAAAAAAACCCAAACATGAAAGACCAAAATTACCTTGCTCCTTTGACAAAATCAACCTACATGGGGGGGTCCTTGCTAACTAAATTCTTTTGCTTTCTAACCTACAGGTTAGTAATTATGCACCATCAATCCAGTGAACAGTCCCAGTATTCTGACTTAGTCCAGATGTGTCAAATCCCAGAAAAAAAGCTATGCATTTCAGAGTAAAAACATGTATTTGGATATCCAGCATCTCTAAACCAACCAGTCTTAGTTCTTTCACACACATAACAGATCATCTACAGAAAGGTTTCCTCTCACCCTGCCCTTGCTCTCCAGATCAGCTTGCTGAGTTTTCCTCCCACCCTAAGTCTAGACAAAATAAAACCTCTGCTTGTCTTGAATCATCAAAATCTACACGTTCCAACAACCTGTATGTGACATAGCCAGAATTAGGCACTTTAGAAGAAGGCTTCAGACTGCACAATTCTTAAGCTACTTGCTCATCAAAGAAGTATTGTCCTCAGAATTTCTATGAATACACATTTTATTTGACCAAAAGGCACCAAATTCCCATGAAGAATTACATCCTCCTTCAAAAGTAAGACAGTGGTCTGTCTGTAGAGCAGCTCCCTGGCACATGAACTCTGGATAAGAAATTATTTTAGTACTTGACCAAGATGACCCAAATCTGACAACCAAAGCCACAATCAGGCTTAACCCTAATACACAATCCAGACAACAGATATTAACTCTATGCTGACCAGCCACATCCACACATATATTCAACTTAAACAACTGACGTATTAATTATCAAAATGTCAAAATCTGAATTGCCATTACAAGGAAAGTTTCTGAGGATCGGCAGCTACAAAGGAACTTCACTTTTAAGTTCCCACAGTTACAGAACAGAACCACAGAAAAGGACCAACACTTTAAAAATTCAAAACTGAAACTTAAAATAGGGAAGCTGTAAATACACGGACATGGTCCTACTTCAACTACACCTTACCTTACCATTCCCAGTAGGAATTTCTGGTTGTATCTAAGCAACTGCTTACCTGTATCTGTGATAAAATAATGTTACTCTGTAAAGGACTTGCAAAATACAGAAAATTGACCTCCAAATGAAACAGTAACAGATACTATTATTAACTCCCTTCGCAAATTCCACCGTAGCCTTACAGCGGTTGCACAACAAAGTAGCTCTGAGAAAGAAAACAGACCTCACCTCTACTAAATATCTCCTGAAGCTTCTGGTCGCTGATCAGCGCATTGACAGATTCTCTTAGTGAAGGCTGCTCCTGCAGAATCTGATTTTGACTCTCTGTTCCCATCTGCCAAAAACAAACAGTTTTAACAAAGTATAATCTTCTAGGATAATAGAAACATTAGATTTTACAAAACAGCTCTTCTTGGACTGCAGTCAGATTGACAAAAAAAGAAAAAAAAGTAAAATTAAGAAAAGTATTACTGGACATGCCAGGAGGAATAAAGGAATTAACTATGCAAAAGCTGTATATATAAAATGTGTATTCACAGAAATTCTGAGGACAAAACTTCCACTGTAATTAACAGCTACACAATGATAGCCAACTCTCCAACTGAACAATGTAGAGAGTGTCAGTACTTTTCGCATGCAAATGGAGGTCAGTGTAAGGACATGGAAATGCAGGGAAACAAACACAAATATGTGACAGGGCAGTGAAAGGAGAAAGATGAGTATGTTGTTGAAACAGTAAATAAAACCCCAAAACTAATCTGACAAGCACAGCACAAGGCTAAATTTACATTTCAACTGAACATAGTTCAAATACCTGAAATAAACGTAATCCACTGGCATCAGACAGGAAACGTAAATGTCTGTCCAGAAGAAACTCCACTGGAACCACAGAGCCTAACCCCAGCTTATCTACTAGAGGAGTAAAGGTCTGTGATGAACAACAAAAAAAAGAAGTTACCAAAATGACTGAGCATGCATACAGGCCATCAACAGTCGATTTCATGCTACTCAGGTTTTAAAAAATTAAAAAGTTTCATTTCTCAACTTGTACTGCCCAGTGCTTGAGTTTCAATGTAAAATACTAGTCATTATGTCTGAGCCAGTAATTCTTGCATTACAAGCAGGAATTACAGACAACTGGATCCACTTTTTCATTAGATCTTAAAGAAGAAATGAAAACACCTATGGTGGTGTTTGGTTTTTCATAGGTAAGCACCTTCTGATGCTCAGGTTTAAAAAAAAAAAAAAGCTTTGGTTAAGGTTTTTAAAAAAAACCTTTTGTTAATAGTTCAAACTATCTAACATATTTCAGATATAGCCTCATGAAAGGAGTGGTTTTACTCTTCTACAGAAGTTAGCTGTAAGGAATTTATACACTTATTATCAAATGAGAGCATTTTTGGCTAGTGTTTTGTGAAAAAACTAAAGATCATAGCAAGTGTATTATTGATGTTCAAGATGCAGAGCAAATCACTAAAAATACCTAGCAAATTCAGAAACCTTGTAATAGTAGAATCAGACAACCTAATAAGATAACTTGCTGATGGAAGAGGAAGTTGCCAACCAGAGCCTTAGAAATCTGTTATTTGTCTCATGCTCACACTTACACAATTTTAACACAAGTATTCATGACAGTTTTCCCTTAACAGCTCTCATCAAGTTTGTTTACATTCCATTCTCCCGTACACAACAGAATAAATATAAAAATTCAGTTACTCAGTTTATGCAAAACTATCTCCTGAAAGCAAACAGGATTACAAAAAAGAGACAATGAAAAATGAAAACACATTCATAAGTGATATATCTTAAACAAAAAACAACAACAAAAAAAGAAACAAAATCCACCATCCCCCACACTCCTAAAACATACCATTCCCTTTGTAATGTTAAGTAGTTGGTTTCCCATTGCAAGTATGTACTCTGGTGCTTTGACTAACTCCAATCTGCATTCCCATGCAGTTATCTGAGTAGGCCTGTAGTACCTACAGAAAGCTTCAATGCTCACGTGGCTGTCCAGAGTACAGAGGATGGAAACATTTTTCAAGCAAGCCTACAGATAAAGCTCGAGTTGTAGTGGAAATAGTCTAGAATTATTACACAGACAGCATGCAGACTATGGTAACACCCTCAAATCACTCAGATTCTGACCAATCTGGAAATCAACTGAAAGACGCTGATCTTGTGTAAAAACAACTTCCTAGATGAAACTAACTGGAGTTAATTCTTGGAGACAAGCTGTAAATACACCAAAAGGAAAACTCTGCCTATGGAAAAAACACTCTCTACAGAGTTTCTGTTGTAAAGGCCTGGTCTCCTTCAGCCTTAAGCCAAGCGCAATAAAGAAATCCTCAGAGAAAGATGCAGTGATGAACTTACTGCTTTGCGCCTGAATGCCCATTTAAAACACTAAATTCAAATTCTACCAAGGCACATGATCCTTGACAGGAAAAAATGTTTCAATGTATCCATGTACAAAATGTATTAAAAATCAGAGAGTAGAATCCCAAGCAGTCCAAGGCCTGTGGGAGGACAAAAGAAACAAAAGAAGGGGCAAATAATAAAAATTAAACAGCATAAAAAATGAGGGAAGCATTCCCCCATATAATGATCTTTCCTCTTCAGAAGTCACTAAGAGAAGAAATATATAAGGAATGCTCTTCACTATATACTACTCATCAAGATGTTTGCAGAATGGGTATATTCAGATATGCTAGCGAAAATAAACTGGCTTTGTTTTTAAGTGTCATGACAGCTAACTGCCATGCAAATAGCAATATGGTTAACCACATCAAGAAACATGAGAAAGTTTTGCATGTCATGTTAGTTAATGCTGACAACAAAACATAAATAAGTTTTTTAGATTAGGAGTGGCCAATTTATGGTTTATATATCAGGCACAGCATGCAGTCTATTCTCTTCCTGAAGATGCCTTCTGGTATACCTATTTAATTGATGCAACAGCCTTTACCATACAGAGCTCTGGAGAGTCCTTCATAAGACCAAAAGGCTTATTCTCACAATTCAGAAAAGCCTGACATACACAAGGTTTTAAAATAGGGAAAAATAATCTTTTCAGATATATAACACATTTCTTCAGAGACTAACTTTAAATAGTAAATATCACTTTTCTGTACAATATGTCATAGCAATTTCTGGGGTAGGAACTGGAAGCATACTGCTTCTCCAATGCCTTCCCAAAGGCACTATTAAGTGCCAGTTAAGGAACTCATATTAGCAAAAGTCCATGCCCCAAGCAATTTTTTGAACCTGCAAAATGGTGCCCTGTACAAAATCCAAGCCCTGGGCTTCACAGTGGAGCTGATGAAAACCTCTGAGGATCTAAGGGCTTCTGGTCAAATACTCACCAGCGCAGGCCACTGCGCCTGCGAGATTCTAGTCCCCTGAAGCATAACTGGCTCATTTCGAGGTGCCCAAACCAACGATCCTTCCAGCAGCAGCACTATAACTTCTTCAGCATGGACTTTCACCCATGCATGTTGTTTCCAGTTACAGCCATCGAATTCCACAAAGATCTGATTTAAAAAAAAAATTCATCTCTTTTCAGACACTTAATCGAAAATAAGACTCCTACAATCCTTATGGAAAATAAGACTGCAATTTTAGTAAGAAAAATCAGGGTAAATATTGCAATGTTATTACTGAGAATACGTCTACATAGCTATGGGAATCAAATTAACAATCACTAACCTATGAAAAATTATTTATCCCCAAACATACAACACTGGCTCCAAATGCTGTGTTTTCCTACACAAAATTAAAGACATGAAAATCGTTCATCCCAAAATACAGATGACCCAATGCAAGCCTCTTTTACAGTAGGATTTTTAGAGAATCTCAACACTCTTACTTGGCACTTCAACAGACAGCCTGTATCAGTATGGGTAACTCACATTCACAGAACTAAACGCTTCAGCCTGCAAGGTTTGTGTTTGCAAAACCCTCTCTAAATCAGAAGCTTTGTCTTGTCTTGTACATTATTAAACTCCCTGAACAAATGCAAATATTTTGGATGGCATGAAATTACCCAGAATTGCCTACTTGCTAGATTTTTAATAACCTTATTTACACGTGTAACAACATAAACCACACTACACATACCACAAATCTAAATCACTATTCTGAGATACCATCCTCTTTTTTTTTCCTATCACAAAGGACAACTGTTAAAACAATTTGAAATTACATGGCAAGAATGGTAAGGTTACAAATCTCATTCCATGTCCTAACAACTGGAGCTATTGTGTGTCAGAAAAGTCACATTCCAATCGCTCATCTACAGAACTTACACACTTGCCAAATATAATCAAACATGTCACATGAACAGAAAAAATTACTAATCGGTTAAGGAACACCTTAAGCTGGACATCGAAACAGGGTTTTGTAACCAATACAAGATCACTGGGAAGCAACAAGGCACTAACCAGAGACAAAAAACTCTCTGCTTTACCAATACACCATATTAAAAGAAGTATTAGAGACTACTTACTCCTCCACCCCACTACTCCCCCCAGACTCAAAAGCTCAAACCCCAAGGGAAGAACATGAAGTAATTCTCTTGATGAATTCTTGAACTCCATTAACCTGCCCTGCTGAGAAACAGTGTCAGACCTTCCAAGATATCCTTCCATCAATGAAACAATTTCCAGCAATATAGTGGAAACTAGACTGAACATCTTTCCATTTTCAGTGGGCCTATAGCTTTCTTAATATTTTATTTGTGCTACTTCGCCAGTAGTCCCTACTCAAAACTTTGTGTCCCAGGCCTCCTAACTTTCATGGTATTGTAGAGCTTGCCTATCCATTAAAAAAAAAATGTCTCACACTTCCATTCCACATAAGAAAAGCAGTATGGTCCTTCATGTGACACATTGAGTTATTTTGCCATTAGCATGCACTTTCACAATATTAGGAAAAAATTAGGAAAAAGTACCATGTACTTTTACAGTATTAGGAACAGACTGAGAAAAAGCTCAACAGATCTTTAATGATCCTGTTCCAGTAAACATTTTGAGAAAGAGGATAATACCTGCTTCCATTTAGAAGAGGCAAAGCTGTTTTCTAATAGCAGCATAATTTTTCCTCAGGATTTCTTCTAGATGCTCTGAAGATGGGACAACAACTACGACTGACCTTTTTATGTATTTTTTTGTGGACTACACAATTAGGTTACACCACATTATATCTAAGTAAGAATGTCTAAGAGCTACTCTCTGTCACCAAAATTTTACAGGGGGAAAAAACCCAAAAATCTTTCAGAGGCTTTATTCTACCAGAAAAACAAACAAACAAACAACAAAAAAACAACAATGAAACCCATGCTTCTAAATTTTATACTTCTTGTCTACTCCCAAGATTTCTGCTTCTATAAGCCCAACATGACATTACAGGCTAGCAATTGATACCATCCTTACAGGATATTATGAGAAAGACCAAAGAGTAGAAAATAAATTTTTCTTAGCCTTTATCACACCTAGTCCACATTATTACCTTAGAAGAGTATTTCCTAAACAGTGGTTGACTGCTTGGCGCCTGAACAACTCATCACCTCTGACAGAACTCATTTAAAGAGAACTCTTTTCCAATAGTATATCATTGCCATTGTCACAGCAGCATTCATTATGCATAGAAGAGTCCATGAAAACACTGAATGTCCCACATTACTCTAAATTCTGCCTCGACTATTTTACACAGTTTCACATTTTACAGCTATTGCATAGATTTTTGAGAAAACACTGTTTAGAGACAGCTACACCCCTGAAACAGTATTAAGTGGAAGAGTACTGATGAAAGTACCCTGAAGCTGGGGAGAGAACTGCAGTGCTGAATAAAGGTAATAAATTCACACGCCAATGAAAATGCAAGACTACTGATGACATACATGTCCAATGCAGTCTGCTACAAGAGCGGCTCTTCAGCGGGATCTTAGCCCTGACACACTTTCACAATTATGATAGTCTCAAACACTTGACACATTTCCCTTTAAGAAACCCTTTTGGCATGGGTTTTTCTTTCCTCCTCCTTGAACAAGTTAGGCACAGCTAGAGGACACAACCACAGCTCTCAACTGCAGACATAGGGTGCCAGGCCCGCCAGGTTTGCAGAGCCAAACCTAGCACACTGCTTTCTGCTGGTAGTCATAAGTGCAGCTCTAGAACAAGGACAAGAAAGCAGTATCACTAGAGGATGGATGTCAAGGAAACAGTTCAAAGTTGGAACTCTGCAAACAAGCCCAAAGAACTCATGGTAACTACTAACTTTTAAAAAACCGATCATAAAGAGAACTAAAACTCTTCACAAACACAGAACCTCATTCCTACTACCATGGGACACTAAATCAGACACAGCCCTCCAAACCATGCCAGGACTTAAAGCAAATGCCCGCAGAACTGACATAGAGAACTGACAAAGAGACACTCCACCAATACATTTCAAGAGCTCTTTTTAGGATCTCCACCCAAGCATTCCACTGAGCTATATTAGAAATAAACCAGACAAGTGCTAAAGAGTGCTTAAACACGTTACATAAAGTCCAAATTCCTACAACTAAAAACAAAATCTGAGAAAAAAATCAAATGGATGAGCCTCACTCAAAAGTCAGCCTCCAATATATATTTTCATATATAATTCACGTTGATCGAGAATACTTAACATCTTCCCGGCGGAAAAACAAAATAAAACAACCCAAAAACCCCCAAAACAACGCTNGGCACCGAGAGGCTCCTGCCCCGCGCTGGGCCCGAGCGCCGCCCGCCGCCGTCCCGGCGTGCACTGCGCGATCGACCCGGCCCCACAAGGCCCCGCGCGGGACGGGCGGGACCCGGGCTGAGGGGCCGTCGGGAGGGACGGGCCTCGCGGCGGAGCAGGAGGGCCGGTCGGCGGGCATGGGCCTTGCCTAGGCAGAATCGCTCACGACCGCCAAGTTCAAAACCTGGAATTATCGCAGAAATGAATGAGCTTTAACCTAAATTTTGAGGTAAACGCACAGAAGAACCAGTGCCCGCGTCCCAGGCTGGATCCCATAGATAGCATGAGGAACTGCTCCTGGCCCCAGCGGACCGGCAGCGTCGCACAGAACAGGGCGCCTCACTTTCCGGTGAGGCAGATTTTGGAAAGCAGGTGCATTTAGGAAGTAATTAAGATACAAAATCAGTAGGTGGATGTATTCAGCTGTCATGATTAGCTAATGCATCTGAACAGTTATCATGTAGCACAGCACAGTGTCCTAGACCTGCCCCTTTTCAACATGAACCACAAAATACTTAAGCATCCTGTAGTTAGAAAAATGACATGTGATTTTATATCTGTTTCTGCTTGTGCAGTAAAGGCACAGTAGCAGCACTAGAAACTGCAATGAGGAGCAGATGCTATACTCCATACCAGCACAAGGATACTCTTGTGAAAGTAGGTTGTTCTTTTTCACGTATTGTTTCTTCACTCTGGCAGAGTCCCATTTGATACTGAATTAGCAACAACAAAGACAAGTTGCTTGCTTTCACTTCCATTTATTCAAATGATTGTGCCTGGTTGTTTTAAGCGGATGACATTTCCTCTTTGTTCCTTTCTAGTTAAAGGGATACAATGTACTGACTGGAACATGGGTAAGGCAATGCCCAATACCAGTTGAACAACTACACAAAACTTCAAAGTATCAGTGGAATCAGCACTCCGTGCTCGCCTCCTGTGCTGTACAGCATCTGTTTTGATTTACTACACACCACTAGATTTACTAACTCCCTTCCCGTTTTTTTTTTTTGTTTTTTTACGTACAGTAGCTACATGAAACATTACTGAATGGTAGCAGAGCCATTTTGTCCTCATGTCTTAAGTTTCTTTAGTGAAACAGTAAGATCATCAGCTGTGCACCAGAAATAGTACCACCATGTGAAAGATTCCAAGTGCTCCTATGCCCTTTCCCATTCCCACCAGTTCAGACTCCCATTGCTGTGATAAAGCAGACCAGCATTTCCCATCTCCCAAGAATGGTGCTGGATATTCCAATGGCATACAGCACCAGGTGGGCCAACAGTGATAAAATTCACCAATACTAGGGGTTTCCTAAGTGTCATTAATAATTGACCCAGACAGCATAGGTCACAAAACATGAATTAAATTCAATTTTAAAAATACCTAACAACTTTTCCATGCTAATTCTGTTGCACCAACCTCTACTACAAGTTAGAAAAATTAGTTTCATAAGCTGTGTGTTAATTTCAAATACTGTTTTACTGTGAAAGGGTAAAGACAGCTACTGCTGCTAAACTACATACTTAAATAGCTGCAAAACAAATACCACAATTTCAGCTTGTGAGAAATCAGGTAACCACCACCGTACATCCAAAGGCGTCCCTTAAGCACTGAACATGGCTTCTTCTCCAGACTGCCACCTGCACAGCCTTGAGTGATGGTCAATGCTACAGCACACAAAGAAAGTAATTTGCCAGAGTGGCTGATCCAGGAACCAATTTTGTGGAATTTAAATAATTAGAGATGCAGACACTCACCTGTACAGGTTTTCAACCCTCCCTTTCAATACTGTATCTAAGGCTACCCCTTCCATAGACAGCAGCCATGTTCTTTGGAGAACTTTATTAAAATATATCCAAGAAGAAATCAAACATTTTCTAATGAGCCAGGAGAGAACTGAAGTGAGGAAAACATCTGTACAGAGGACAGTGCTGTAAATTTTTGTTTACATGCTTTATTTCAACGTTTCACAGTTTAATCATTGTCTACAAAAATATATTTTTGAAACTCTTGAGTCCTCTATAAAAAAAGCTGGTCAGCAGCAGTGACCCCGACAAACAGAATGTACCTTGGGATAGTGTGAGCACCTCCTGTAAGCAGATTAGTGTGGCTAGGGAACTCCTGCCTCACCCTGGGAGACTTCTGTTCTTTGGGATTAAAGCTCTGCACTAGTTCTGAAGGAAGGCATTAAAAAAAAAAGTCACTCCACTTCTGTATACTGCACTAAGCTTGGGAGGGGGAGCTGCAAGTTCAGTGTATCACACAACAAAAGAGTGCTAACAAAGCACTTGGCACTCAGGGAAAGAAGACCTCAGGATGCTTTAGGACCGGTAAATTTTTCTTTGAGCTATCTGTTCAGAACAGCCTTTGTCTGGTGATAATAGGTTCAGGCTGTCAGCAGAGGTACAAACAGCACACAAGCAGAGTAATCCTATAAATGCAAAGAGAGTCCTTTGAGGACAAGAGGAGGGTTCTGTTCATTTTTACCTCAACATTTTCTGCTGTGGCTTTAACCAAGAGGAAAATTACCATCATATCCAATAACAAGTGTACATTGTGTTGGACAGAACAGAGCCACTATCAATGCTGTCAGCTTCAACTCCTTGGTACCCATAACTGGAAATATTTTTTACATCATCAATCATTTAATTCCTATGCTTACTAATCACTAGTGTATCTAGCCACCAAAAATATGAACTGAGAAACTCATGTTTCCCCCAAATGAAATTTTTCTACTCTTCCTCTGCTCAGCTGTCTATAAAGATACTTGCAGTAACGAAGAAAAAAAAAATAAATTGCCTCTTCTAAAAAAATAAATCTATCTTGCATTGTGCTCTAGAAAAGACAAGGTCAATGTACTCTGATCCTCAAAGCTCGTAACTAGAAGCCCCTTACCACAAAATAATCTCAGTCCTGAACCCCTAAGTAGGGCAGGAATTTTCAGCAGCAAATAAAGAGTAGTTATTGACAGACTGCTTCCCTAATGTGGTAATAGAAGATGAGCCCTCTGTAAACTTTTCCACACCTGCCTGTCAGAAGATCTTTCTGAGCCAGCAGCTTGTGAAATCTGAATTTCCTAGATTACAGAATTCAGGAGAGTGCTGATGGTTATTTTAGGTACACCTGCAATCAATGGGCTTCTGAGCTCCAGGCTTTTGTTCAGAAAAAGTTCTCCTGTAACTCATGCCTACCACCAGTCTCAGTCTGATCTGCTAGACCTGAGCAGCCAAGGAGGTATATGAATTTGAAGTAGAATCAGTATCACCCACAAAAACACAGAAGCCAAGAATCTTCACTGAGACAAATACCTTATCAAAAAAAGACACTCAGCACTAGAAAACTAGTATTATCTCACTAATACTAAACAGCTAAAGTGTAAAATTTGTAAGAAAACACCTGAAGTTTACTTCTTGACTATTTTCCTTTCTTGAATTGCTGGGGGGAGTGGAGAGGGGAAGGAGAAAGGAATGAATCATTGTATTAGTAGTAAGCCACTATAGAGAAGGCAGTATTGGAAAAAAAATTTAAACCAGAAAAAAAAAAAAAATCTGAGAACTTAGTTATTCTGAAAGCTTTCCTTACCTTCCTAAACTAAACAGCCTAAACAGAAGATTTTGTCCATATTTCAAGTTGTTTCTCCAGTCTAGTCCCATCTGTTCAGCTTCCAGTCACAGACACACAACAGGGAGAATAATCAAGGGAGGCAGAGAAACCTACACAAAGGGTATGCCTCCCATACAGCACCTACTTTAATATATCCAAACAACATCAACAAATCAATCAGATATTGTTACACCTTGTGCATGGAAAGGCTATAACTGAAGTGTAACAAGATGAAATTAAAGGCAGATGAGAAATTAAAGAAAAATCTTCTCCTGTGGAACCTCTTTGGTGAAGACTCCACACCTCTTAAAGAAGCGATTCATATTCAGTCATTTGTGAAATGGAGAAGACTTGCCAGCAACAATCCTGCCTTGGCTTCAGGTGAAAAACTGCAAGTATTAATTCTCCTTTTAGTATCACAAAGCCTATTCACGTACAACAAACTGCTGTCTTGCGTTGCCCTGCTGCCCTACCCTGCTACAGAGATGCAGTATATCACAAAATCATAGAAGATGCTGAGTTGGAAGGGAGCCATCAGGATCATGGAGTCCAACTCCTGGCCTTGCACAGGACACCCCAAGAATTCCACCATGTACCTACAAGCATTGTCCAAACACTTCTTGAACTCAGACAGGCTTGGTGCTGTGCTAGCCTCCCTGGGGAGTCTATTCCAGTGCTCAGCCACCTTCTGGGTGATAAACTTTTTCCTGACTGTTAAAAGCTGCCTTCTCCACCAGCACAGACAAGTGGGACATTCCTTCTAGCTGATGCAATTATGCAAAAAGAAAAAAAAAAATTGTATCTTAAAGCTTAGAATTCTAGTGATGGATCCCTTGTGGATAAACACTGCCATAGACTACGAGGTACTTGTGTGTGAGGAACCAGCAACTGCAGCTGCACATTATTGCTACTTGCTGTCTCTTCAGTGCATGCTTTNCAGAAATGTCCCCGGCGTACTTGTTTCACACGTATGATACTTCCAACGACCGCACCGGCGGTACCGGACCCCTCACATATCTGCCCGGTCGCTCCCCCGTTGCGCTCGTCGCAGGCTGGACCCGCCGCTTCCATTCCCCNGCTAGCCTCCCTGGGGAGTCTATTCCAGTGCTCAGCCACCTTCTGGGTGATAAACTTTTTCCTGACTGTTAAAAGCTGCCTTCTCCACCAGCACAGACAAGTGGGACATTCCTTCTAGCTGATGCAATTATGCAAAAAGAAAAAAAAAAATTGTATCTTAAAGCTTAGAATTCTAGTGATGGATCCCTTGTGGATAAACACTGCCATAGACTACGAGGTACTTGTGTGTGAGGAACCAGCAACTGCAGCTGCACATTATTGCTACTTGCTGTCTCTTCAGTGCATGCTTTTCCTATTTCAGCATTTTCTTACCTTCTCCAAGTTATAGACTCCAGGGTGAACAATTCTGAAGCCTCACAAACATGGTTGCCACCAAAACACATTTGATGACATTTTAATCCCTTCCAAACTGTTTAAAAGGCTGGCTTTGACAGTGCTACTTTTAACTTAAGCTCTAGAACTGCATAGAGAAAACTTGGTATGGTCAAGAATTAACAGTGCCTGCACTATGCCTGTTCTCACAGGAAATGTTAATTAAAACAAGCAAAGTAACACACAGAGCTTAGCCTGGCTACCTTCTATAGGGGCATAATGAAGACAATAGTCACAACTTCTCCAATTCACTAATATTTTTTCCAACATTCCCCATGGCTACACTTAAAAGAGGTTCAGCCAAATTAAATTTAAGCTACAAGTCACAACTGAAAAGTGTGCACTTAAGTTTGTACCACCAAGGACCATCCCTGATCAGGTGGCTTCACTTCCATTTTCAAGCACACAAAGACAGTTCCCTGTCACAGACAACTGAAGCAGATAAATGGGAGAACTGATTCATTAAGCCAAGGGGAGGCAAGGTCACTGCTGCCATGCCCCAGAGAAGGAGAAAGATTCATTAAGAAATTATAACTAAAAGGTTACAAAATAAAGGCAAGAGCTAAAGTCTGTCGGCAATGAAATGCATTCTCCTGTCGCATGTGAACAGGAAACAGTGTCTGTAGGGTGTTAAGAAAGGTCCTAGGAGGAGATGCCCTCCTACTTTTTTCTGCTGCCAAAGGAGAGGAGAGAAACATGCTGCTATTGGTCAGCAGGGATCTCTCTGTCTGAATCCAGTTTGCTTGTCTCTCCTGGGGAAGGAGTACGTGGTGCCGAGTGAGAAACAGGAGGGATCCCATGAGCTACAATCCCTTCCACTACTGGTGGTTCTGGTAGCCCAGGGTTGGCTACTCCCACTACTCCTGGAGGAAACCTAAAACCAACAAAAACATAGAAATTACAAGCTTGTCCAACAGAGTTATTCAAAGGAAAAGGAGCCATGCCCTCAGACATGCTGAAAACAAATCCCTCTTTCTAACAGAAATGCTCTGAGATAGAACACAGGAAAAGTCTCCAGAGCTGAGGAGTAGCAGTGGTATCCTAATGCCAAATGACACCTGTTTGCAGACAGACCCAGAGAGTCTGAGGTCACATACTAAGCATTTGAAAACAGATACAAAATTTATCTCCAGTTGAAATATCGTAAGGCACTCAATGAAGGCACCTGGAGGGCTAGGAATTCCCTCCCCATCAGCAGGAGGGGTGTAAGCTGCAGTTATCCTTCACTGGGCTCCAAGGCAGAAAAAGTAAGAAGCTGAACTAATAAAACAGCTAGATGCAAGATGAAAAATAGAAGAGTGACAGTCATGAATTGCTAATGAACTATTCTTCCATCACTTCCATTCTGCTTCCCTATGCCCTCTCCATAAATACATCTCAACTTCTCTAGATCTCTCCTAGAAGGAAGGAAAATGTATTTCCTACTTTGCAGATGGGAGACAAACAGAAGGGAAGCAACCTGCCCACAATCACTTTACAGGTTTGGAACAGATAAACTCAAATACACTCTGTTTAGACTACTAAACAAATCCACTGGACAGCGACTCAGTAATAGTCCGTATCTGGGCTATATGTAAGAACTGTGCTTTGATTTTATATAGCCCTAATGCTATGCACAACTTCTAATGTAGAGCTGCAGACCTTTTTTTAGAACATTCTTATATATATATTTAGGCTTTCTTATATTAAGGTATCTCTTGGGCATGTCTTCCAAGGATTTGGAAATATTGACCAGTATGCAGCTGGAACTTAATATTACCAAGTACCATGTTAAATACTCGTACACCTTTAAAAGTGCTGCTGTTAAGTTTTGGGAAAGAACTCATATAGAGTATATAGGAACAGAGACATACCTGTTTGCAGGTACAAGCAGTTCTCAAACCCCTGGCCTACTTCAACAGGAAGATATGCTTGGATAACCTATGTATCTCACCTGTAAGCTGCAGCTCCGTTGAGTTCTGGGTGGACAGTTGCAGGATCAATATTGGACCACTGAGCTGCTAACAGCAAGTACTCCTTATTAACACAGTTTCTCAAAGCGTCAGGTATATGACCTGCAAGGGCACCAAGAATGACAAAAAAACCAGAAAACAGGTAGGAGAGACTTGTTCCCTGCAGCATTTACAAAGGAAAGTAGAAAGGAAAAGTGCAAAATCTTTTCATCCACTTCCACAGGATAACACTGGATACGGCAGACTCTCCTCTAATCATCTGGTGTCTAGGGATGGCAAGAAACTGATCTTTTCCTCCCACTTCTATGATAATGTGAAAATTATTGCCACAAACTGCAACTGCCAAGCCTCACCTTTTTCAACAGACAACGTGTACTACTCAAGGAAAAAAAACATACAGTAAAACTGTCAAAGGAATTATTGCAAAGGATTTAGAAGATGTAGGTAAAAAGGCTTTCCCAGGGAAAGAGCCACTCTGGCATTAGGTACAAGAATTCTCAGAAGGCAAAGATACAATTATCAACTTACATTCCAGTCCCAGAAACCACTTAATGAGTCTAAGTTTTCAGAACAATCAGCATAATCCTTGCAGTGAACTAACAAAAAATCACTAATTCAGCAGCAGCTGCAAATCTTCTTCATTACCTGTAATAGCTCTGCGGATCTCTTTAGCTGCATCTTCTCTGGATTCAATGGAAGCCTGTTCACTGTACCAAGCAGTGTGAGGGGTGCAGATAACATTAGGTGCATCTTTTAACGGCCCCTGAGCAAAACTGGGGGGGAAGAAGAAGGTTTTTTCCCAGAAGTGATAACCCCAGCTAACAAAAAAAACACAAAAAAACCCCCAAACCCACCAAACCGCCAAAAGAACCACCCAGTTTAGGTGAACCACCAGACAGCAGCAGGCATGCAGGTACAAGGTTACCTGAAAGGCTCAGACTCATGCACATCCAACGCTGTTCCTCTGATTCTCCCCTCTTTCAAGGCTTGTGCTAAGGCTTTCTCATCTACCAGCCCTCCCCGGGCTGTGTTCACTAAGAAGCAGCCCTGACGCATCTGGAAGAAGAAAAATAGTACATGCATTGAGAATGAGACTTTTCATGGAACCTAAGTGAATCTTGGGAAGTCTACTGGAAATGAGCAGGAGTCTGCAGTGACTAGATGAGGTCTGGAGGAACTAGGAGTGCTTTCACTGCAAAGCTTACCACAGGGGAAATGCCTGCAAGCAATGCTTGAGAAATTTGCTTTAAAAATCAACAAACAAAACCACAAGACAACAAGGTCAAAAGTGGAACTCTCAAGTTCTGCACTCCATATTCATCCTACTACATTAAAAAAAAAAGAGGACAGGAGCCATTACTCAAGTATCCAGATACACAAAACTGGACTACAATGTCCAAATGTCTCTCATAATAGCACTGGAAAGCATTCATAGACTGTTTAGCCTGAGACTGGCTTTGCAGTGGGCTTGGGCAGAAAGGCTTTGGCAGTGCTGTGTAAAACAATGTACACAGTCCCAGCCACACCACATCTAGCTCTAACCAGTGCAGTAAATTATTTTAAAGATAATTTGAAATTATGGAATTACCTAAAATATTCTTTATAAAGCAAACTACTTTGCAAGAAGAGCCAATCCTATTCTTCTCTTAACATAAAATTCTATACAGCACAAAGCACAGGCACCCGGATCCACACGCTCCCAGCCTCCAAAGGCAGCAGGAGGCACACAACAGAGGCAGCAGGATTCACACGCTCTCAGCCTCTGTGAAAGCAGCAGTTTTGGTTTGCATTCATTTCCACAGTGCTCTGTGGGGGGAATCAAGCTCCTGCTGCACCTGTTTAATAGTGAAGTCATTGATGAGGTGATGGTTATGTTCATTCAGGCTGCAGTGCAATGTGATGCAATCGCTGTGCATTAGTAGATCCTGCAGGGTTCCTACTCGTTGTAAACCCAAGGATCGCTCCACTCCATCCGGCAGATAGGGATCATAGAAAATCACGTTGAAGCCAAAGGACTTGGCTCGCAGAGCCACTGCCTGTCCAACTCGGCCTTCACAAAAGAAAACCCACAATCATCAAGGAAAGGTAAAACAAACTTTAAAGACAAGATACTGGGGTAGACTGGGAGCCTACACTGAAGTTTACTATCAGGGCCCAAGGTATTGCAGCCCTGGAAACCCCTAGGATTGCCATAGGGATCCAGAGGACACTATTCAGTGCTGCTCCTATGTAGCTAATTCTAGTTCTTCCCCATGCAATAGCCAGAGTGTAGTCAAGAAGCAGTTATGTTTCCAAACCAAATCTAGACTCTGAGACAGAGATAATAATTTGGCTACAAGAACTTGGAGAAGGAATTGGTAGCCACCTTTCAGGCGCTTTGTTACTGATACAGAACCTAGCACAGAGGGAAACAGTCACTGAGAAGAGCTGTATAAATGTTCCAATTCTTCTAACCATTTGGAATCAAAAAAAAGAGTACCCAATCCCCTGACATATACCCAGCTCTTGAAGATATCCAGAATAGGGCACTAACATTCCTTAGGAGTCAGTGTGTTTCACAAAGAACAGTTGTAGAATTATCAGTTTTCTCAGTATGTGACTCTTAGCTTCCCAAAAACGTCCACAGTTCTCTTTTCAGTCTAACAATTCCCATCACTTACCTAGTCCAATGATGCCCAAAGTCTCCCCACGGATACGCACAGCACCTCCAGCCACCTCTCGAATCTGTTCTACGCTTGAGGCTCGATTCCCTTCCCGCAGAGCCTGATGCAGCCAAGTAACACGGCGATAAAGGTTCAAGATGTGGCAGAGGGTAGAGTCAGCAGTCTCCTCTACTGAGGAGGAAGGGACGTTGCAAACGGCAATGCCTGCAAAGCCATAGCGGTCATATAAGATTTTTACCATCAGAATCCTAAACCAACATAAAGCTCTTTAAGCACAAATGCTGAAAGATAATTGAGTACTCCGGAACTCAAGAAACACGGGATTCATTTCAGAACCTCATTTTACAACAACACAGATGTGACCAGCCATCTTTTTAATCCCCCAGGAAATACCATTCCTTCCTTCCTTATAAATATCTATTTGATTGACACACTCACCTGAAAAACAAACAAGCTAAAATGAAAAAACTGGGCCATACAAGCGATACAAGCAACTAACTGTTTTAAAAGACCTGCATTCAAAAAGGTGCACTCCTTCCACAGATACTCCTGACAAATTAACAGGCATTCTGTAGAAGACTTGAGACAGATGGCTGAGCTCCTCATGCCTCATGGTCCAGATGCTCACTGTGATCAACAGCCTCCCGAGGAGCAACAATAAGTAACTAACTCATTAAATGCAGACAGAAGTCCCAGGAGCTTCTCTAAATCCATTTGAAGTTAAGCTTAAAAATAACAACACATAACACTCCCACTGTAGAATAACATACAAAAACAAGGACCACAAAACCCATAGCTACAACTATCAAGTAAATTAGTAATGCAAACAGAGTCGAAGTCCTAGAAGCATAAATTACTGTCAGAAAAGGGAAAGATGGAACACTGTATCAAAATCTGGTTGAAGTCCTGAGCAATCTATGACAAAAAAAAAAATAGGAGCGGGGAGGCTGGAAACATACCATTTCACTCCTGCTATCCTTCATTTGACAAACCAGAGAAGAAATAAAAATAATTAGATGGAAAAATGGTCTCTTCCCAAACATAACCCTAGTCACTTGCCAAACCAAGGGAACTCTTCTACCTCAAAAGTCCACCACCTAGCTAAAAACTGGAAATAAAATCTAGGCAATGGTTGAAGGCATCACTGTTTCATAAGCCTAGTCAGAGGAGATATTTGGCTAAACTCAGACCGTGCTTTCCCATAAGAATTAGGAGAGCAATGGCCACAGACAATCCCAGATATCCAACTGTTTTTCTCTATCAAACTATTTCCAATTTTGCTATAATGCCACACAGACAACTCAGAGGACATGAGTAGGGGTGATAGAAAAACCCAATTTCTCTTAATCTCACTGGTTACCGTCTCATTCAACTCTAGACAAGCCACATGCATTCATCTGTTACACAGCCAGACACAGATTTGTGTTAACATACAGTATTATATCTAAATGTAAAAAACCACAAACACAGACAACAGCCCTTTGGTCTGAAGATTCAGAACACATAAGGAACAATATCTTACCTCTGAATGAATTAAAAGGCCTGGCTAAGCATGAAAATAACCATTAATTGTCCATTAAAAAGCAAATCTGGCCACATGTAAGGGTCATCACACTGATGGTCCACACCAAAAGTGGCAAGTAACGGTCTGATGGTGAAGGAATTTTGACTCATTTCACCTTGGATTAATGACTGTGCAGTGGAGGAAAAGGGAAATCTTTGAATCTGAATGAATCAAAGATATGGATGGTGACCTTAAGTAGAGAAGCATTAAGACTAGGTTAGGTTCCAAATTCAGCACAAATATGGCTGGATGAAAGCCAAAGACCTTGACAGGAACTCTTGACACTATGCCTTTGAATCATCCAAATGAAAAGGCTCTTTTGATCTAATTCAAGCACTAGCCTAATACACACTCTTCACTTATTAGAAATTCACCTGTTCTTACAGATACGAAAACTGCAATGCTTGCCTATTTCAATTTTATATACTAATATCTGTATTTGATTTAACCTTAACAAGACCTGCATTACACTAAGGAAGCTTTAGAATCCCTTACACTTGCAAAACTTACAAAAGAAGGGGAAAGACACTTAAGTGGTCCATCTCACCTATGAGACTAAAAGGTACAGAAGTCTCACTACCAGCTGTTTAATAAAACTGTCATCTGATCCAGAAACTTTTCACATGCCTAGGATTCTAAAGGGATAACTAATAAAGTTTTGTATCAGAACCTATCTGCATACACAAAATTAAGAAGAAAACTCATGAAGCATTTACAATGAGTTTATCCTGCATCAGGATTTGCAGGCAGCTTTCAGACATCAGTTTGCTCAGGGGTCACAAAAAGACCAAAGCCACCTCACCAAAAGTTAGCTAGACACCATATTCAGACTCCTGAACCCCAAACAACAAAGACACCAACATCAACAGCAGAGCAATCTGAAAACTGAGAATCTTTCCTTTAAGCCACCTACCAGCCCCTCTACTGGTCAGCTTCCTAAAGATACCTGATACTGAGCAGCTCCAAATCTTTGCATATAGAAGTTTTTAAATGCACTCAGCTCATAAAGCGCAAAAAGATGTGCAGTGTTCCATGTCACCTTCAGTTCTGATCACAACAGACACCTAACGGTGTCATCATACCTAATTCTGCAGCGGATTTGATGTCAACATTGTCATAGCCACTGCCAATACGCACAATGACCCTGAGGGCTTTGAATTTCTCCAGATCCTGACGAGAAAGGGTAATGGTGTGATACATCAGAGCTCCTACTGCCTCATTCAGCACCTATAACAAAAACCAGTCCAAATCAATATCTGGTTTGGTTATCTAAGAGGCAAAGCTCTACTTCTGAATCTTGCACATCTTCTTGCCCACCTTTTCATGGATTTCCTGAGTTGACTGAGCATCACAAAATGCCACTGTAGCAACATCTTTCAAGATGGGCATCTCCACAGTGCAATCTCGTCCATCCAGGAGTGCAACCAGTGGCCGTGCTGGCATTGGGCCATTCACAATAGGAGGCCGTATGCCTATTAAGAAAGTCAACAGGAGTGATTACACGAAAGACAAGAATTCTGGAACCCTCATCTGCTAGTCCAATAAGTTGCTAATAGTATTTAGGAACAGATTAGGCAAAGCAAAAGACATGAATACGAAACAAACACAAGGAAAAGACGCTGGGAAAAAATGCACAACCACCTCTGCCACCACTTAGATGAAGGAAAATAAAGCAAGCATTATCAGTAATAATATATGAGAGGTGATCTGCTCAGCAGCATGCCATGTTACTCCTGGCTCCTGAAACGAGTGACAAAGTCGCTTCACACCTCCTCCCCAGTGACCGGCCCCCCCTCCATCCCAGCATGCCAGATAATATTTCCCCCTTAAGTGAGCAGAACTTGTATGACCACAGAGCCTCCGACAGTCACTAGCATCCGGCCCTTTTCAGAAGGCCGTAGGCAGCGCCTCCGCGGGCGGCGGGGCCCTGCTTGCCGCCGGCCAGGCGGACGCTCAGCCCCACAGGCGCGCAGCGGGTCCCCGCGGGGGCAGGTGCCGCTGCCCGCTGCTGCCGGAGCTGCCGAGGGGCGCCCGCCCCGCCTCACCTTCACAGATCCGGTCCAGACGCTGCCGCTTCACTTTGTGCCGGTCCATGGGCCGGGCGGGGCCGCGCCGCCCTCGGCGCCGCGGAAGGACCCGGGACCCGTCACTCGCCGCCCGCGCCGCTCCGGCGGAACCGGAAAGACGCGGCTGGGCCCACGCGAGCGGCATCGCCGCCACCGAGGCGCTGCGCGCTTCCGCTTCCGGTCCGCGGACCCTGGGCGTGCGAAGGGAGCCGGGCCCGGCGGGACGGAGTGGGGCTGGGCCGGGCCGCTCCGGTCTCGCTCGGTATTCCCGCGCCGCAGCCGGCTTCGGGCCGGCTGGGGCTGCAGGGAGTGGACCAGGAGGGTGGTTGCAAAAAGCTGGCAGGTGGATCCTGGAATGTAGCTGCAGGTCTTCCTAGAAAGCTCTCTGTGCATGAGACAAAACAGGGAGTCATTCAAATCGGTTCTGCTTCTGTTTTGCCACTATTGCAGCCGGGTCTCCCACACCTGTCCCGTGCTTCTGGGAGTGGGTCAGTGCTGCAATACCCGCTCATCCTGAAAATCCACTACATAAATAACAACAAGGATGTCACTAAGCAAGTTCTGTACAGTTTATTGAAGAACAAATTAAAGCTATTTATTACAAAAACGTTCCTGGTACCTGTTCATACAGTTGATCTACTTTCACACGGCTCTTTTCTTAAATACCTCCCACATTCCATTCAGATATGCCACGGTATGTTTTAACAGATCTGTGTGCATTCCTCTTGCTCTATATTGGAGTTAGGTGGACAAAAGGCAACGTGATAATTGGAACTGCCAGCTGGCGACTGTGTGTTGGAACAAACGGGTTAAAAGCAGATGACTGTTTGTAGAGGAGGATTGTAAACACGAAGCTGGGAATAACTCTTGCCAAACAGATGTGAACACAGATGTGCCAGTGGTCCTCTGGCATGACCCCAGTTTAACGGTGCATATGTCTCCGCTTGTGTGCCTCTGCCAAGGGGTTGCTGTGGGGATCCCCCAGTTAGCAAGGGAAGGGAAATAAATTACTCTTCGGGGTTTAGCCATGGGTTTGTGGCTGTCTTGGCTGCTACCTGCCTGTGCTGACACTCGAGCAGTTAAATAATAGCAAGGTAAGAATGTTTGGCAAAGATAGAGTGCTTAGAAAAATGGGTTTCAAGGCCCACTGGGTTAGATGACCCTTAAATATCTCGGATTATTTCATGAAGTGGTTGAAATAGTGACAAAATCATGAAGAGTGGCTCTGATACCAGGAACCTGGAAGAGGCAAAAGCCACCTGTGTGGAAAGAGACAAGAGGATAGGCTAAGGAATATGAATTCATGAATTTGCCTGCAATTAAAAAATAATCTGGCGCATGTAAGTTGTTTGTGGCAATCTGTGAGACTACTACTTGTTTCCAACAGTTTGTCAAGAATTAATTCAATGTCTGTGCTATATGTGGCTACTGAAAAAAAAATGGTAGTTTTACCCATTTGGTTTGCATGGCAAACCTCAGAGGCAAGCCTTCTAACACATTACCGAAGCAGCCCTAGTCTTCTGGAACACAACTGCCTATGGCCCAGGGAGTCTCTCTCCCTTTACATTTATGCCGGCTGACCTTCATGTCTGTATAAAAAATCTCAGTTAAATTCTCCCTGAGTGCATTCAGGTATCCTCCTCAACTGTCAACACTCTTGCTGATAGCTCTTCAGGCAAGTACTTGGTTGGATGCTTAAAAAAACCAGAAGGAATAGGAGGCAAGAGAGGATTTTCCTGAGGACAGACAAAGAAATTGAAAATCCTAGAAACCCTGTTGCCAGGGGCAAAATTAGTAGAGAAAGCCTCATCTGTATGGGTACAGCTACTCTGTGCTGTGGTGCAAAGTCCTGCCATGTATCAGAATCATAGAATAATAGCATATGCTTACTTGGAAGAGACCCATCATGATAATCAAGTCTGACTGCTGGCCCTGCACAGGACGTGCCAAGGATCCCATGACGTGCCTGAGAACAACGTCCAAACACTTCTTGAACTCAGGTGCTTGGTGCTGTGACCACTGTCCTGAGGAGCCTGTTCCAGTTCTCAACTGCTGTTTGGGTGAAAAACCTTTCCCTGATACCCAACCTAAACCTCCACGACTCAGCTCCATGCCTTTTCCTCGACTCCTGTCACTGGTCACAAGAGTGAAGTGATTGGCACCTGCCCCTCTGCTCCCCCTCATAAGAATGTTGAAGACTGCAATGAGGTCTCCCCTCAGTCTCCTCCCAGCTGAACAAACGAAGTGTCCTGTGCCGTACCTCATAAGCTTCCCCTCCAGACCCTTCTCTACCCTCGTGGCCTCCTTTGGATGGTCTCTAGTAGCTTAAAATCTTAATATTGTGGTGCCCAAAACTGCACACAATACTCAAAGTGTGGCTGCACCAATGCAGAGTAAAGCAGGACAATCACCTCCCTTGACTGGCTGGCAATGTTTTGCTTGATGCACCCCAGGACATGGTTGGCCCTCCTGGCTGCCTGGGCATATTGTTGACTCAATAGGAGCAGCTTGTACCTCAGTCTTTCCTGGCAGTCTCTAAAGCACATAATGCTGCTGATAAGATGTAAAGTAAATAGCCCCTATGCTGCTGCCCTGCCATGTGCCCATCTCTCTCACAAGCAAAGAGGAGAAAATTTACAGGAGTGATTAAAATAAAAACCTACTGGCTCGTGTTCTGTGTTCCACAGCACTGAAAGGCAATGAAGGTGTCAGCAGAATGGGATCACTGATCTTTGTGGCCTAATGTGGCTTTGACTCTTCTGTCTCATGGCTTGAATGAATATAAGTCCAGTCCATTTCACTGTGGAAAGCAGCTGCAGGACTGCTGCTGAAACAAGGGGAAATAATCTAATCCATGTTCTTAAACTTGATTGCTTTAATGCCTGTTTAAGTACCTTCCCAGCCTACAGGAAAGTAAAATCTTTGATTTGGTTCCCGTTCTGGTTTTGGCACAGATCAGTGAGAGTGGGCATGGCCAATACCCTAATATTATTTGATACCACCCTACATCATTGCTGGGGGCAGAGAAAGGAACTCTCACTTCTGAGCAGAAGGGGTTCCTTCTGGTGGGGGAAAGCATAGTTGGGAAGAGCCAGTGAGTATTGTCGGACTTTCCGTGCAAATAATTTCTTTGTCTTATACCTTTTATTATTAATATTGTTGCTGTTACTGTTCCTTATCTCATTCCTGTTTCTTATCTCCACCCATGATCTTTGCCTTTTGTTCTTCCAATTGAAGGAAGGCAGGGGAGCAAGCAGTGAAGTTTTAGCGGGAGAACTAAATTGGGAAATACTCTTCCAAAACCATGACAGTTCCATTATTTTTCTGACTACATTGAACAGCTACAACCCCTAAGGCCTGGGTCTGTCTTGCCACTGCCAGATCCACTGTCCTGCAAGCTAATTAAGCTTCACTTGAGACAAGGAGAGACAATATGCATCATGGATATATCTGGATCAGAAAAATGGGCTCACAGTGCATCACTTAAATGTCTTTGAATCAAAATATAGTGTAATGCACTATTAAAACTACTTATTTTGTCTACATTCTTGCTTCTGAAAAAATTTAGACTTAAGGTAGTAGAGCAGCTCTGTTATAAGGTACTCCTCCTTTCTTGTCTTGAAAAAGTATTTTTGCTTTCCTTTCACAAATAATTTTTCTTCTGAGCTGCTCATGCCTTAAATTGCTTCTGTCCTTCAAGCATGTGCACACTAACCATTGCCTTAACTAGTTGGTGAAAAGGGACTTAGAGAATCTCTGATCCAACATCTTTGTACTAGTCAGTACAGACTCTTATAGATAACCCGTTCTAGCACTGCACCGACATCTTAGTGAAGAAGTTTTTAATAGCACTCAGCCTGAACAACCCAAGATGAAATTTATGGCCATCATAATTTCTTGTATCACCTGTCATTTGGGTTTATCACCTTTGCAGCTCACCTTTAAGTAGCTGTAGGGTGGTAGTAGATGGTCTCTCAAACAAGCCCAGGTCTGATAATAAATTTGTAGGTCATGTGCTACCATCTTGGTAGCCCTCCACTGGACCCTCTCTTGTTCCTCCACATCCCTCTTGAACTTCAGGGGTAGGAAACTGCACTCAGCAGTCCAGGTGTGGCCACTCCACACCTGGACTGCACTGGACTGCACCTGGGCACTCCACTCTGCTAAGCAGACATGAAAAACTTCTTTCAGTCTCTGGCCATGTTCTTCCTAATACAGTGTGGTGTGTGGGTTGTTTTATTTACAGTCACATCTTACTGGTATCCATGGCAACTTCCAGGTCCTTCCAGCAGGACTGCTTCTCATCCACTCAGTCCTCAGCCAGGAAAGATGCATGGGGTCACTGTGCCCTGTTTCAGAACGCGATGGTCCTTCCTAAACATCATAAGGCACCTGTTAACCCAATTATTTCATTTCTCAAAGTCCCTCTGGACTGAAGCTATATTGTTCAGCATGTCCATTGCTCACCCTGAATTTTTATGATCATAAATTTCTTAGTTCCCTTTTCCTGTAGAATGACTTACAATTATTCTCACCAAAGATATAGTCTACCCATTGAGCTGTATGACTGTACTTAATCAGACAGACACCTAAACATTTCTGACCTTCCTGCTGTGACCCACACTGAGGGTAAAATATAAGGGCAGCTTTGAATTATTTACTCATAGGAACAAAAAGATAAAACTGTCTGAGCCAGAAGTGGCCAAGTATCCCAGGGACTGAAACACAAAACTATGGGTAGCTGCTATGGATGTCAAACCCCTGAACCTTCTTTGGCAATGAGCAGCCAGAGCTGTTTAGGGCACTAGCACTCATGCTAGGAAATAGAGGAGGTTTTTATTTGGTTTTCCATAAATATAGACATGAACTTCTGCTGGGTTGTTTGCATTAGGTTAATATTTCTGTAGTGTACAGGTGTTACTATTAGCTGTGAATGTCTGCTGTCTGTCTCTAGCCCTGTAAAGAGCAGAGTGTGGTGCTGTAAATATTAGCCCAGGCAGAGAAGTGTTTGCTCAGCCCTCCTCTGTGCTACCTCCCCCAGTAGTTCTCTGATAGTACTCCTGACAAACGGCCAAGACTCTGCATCTTTTGCACTTCCCAGTAATGTGCCCTGGTTTTGGCTCGAGAAGGCTTGTAGTGGTCAAATCCTGAAAAAAAGCAGCAGAAGCACCAGCATGCTGTCATATTCATAAGATTAATACTATACAAAATAAGGTACAACTAAGTAACTCAGCACCTACAGCAAACAAAATACTTTCTTGGTAAAACCCACTCTTCACTGGCTGTGGCAGTCACGGATGTTGAGATGAAATGTCTAGCATATCACTGGAACTGCTACTTGCTTTAATATGGTGATATACAGTAAATTCCACGCAGAAGATTTCTCTCACAGCAGTTCCTTGCAGTAAGCAGGAGAACTAATCTTTCTTAAAAACTCAAGAACAGGAGGGCACCACTGAATTAGATATTCATATACATTGAATACTTAATGTATTTTCCAAGTTATTACCCTTTCTGTTGGGGTTTTCAGGCAGATGGGGTAGGTCTCTCTATTTATGCAAACAACTGACTTACAAAAATGTTTGCCCCATTTTCATGTACTAATGTTTGATGTGCATGTGTTGGACTGTAACTTTTCCACACTGGTTAATTTGATTTTAGGATGCAAATGAAAACGAAGTTTTAATTTTGTTCAAAAGAAGCACAGCTGCCTAAATGCCATATGGGCTCTCAGAAATGCCATCTTTTGTGTGGCTGCAGAAAAGCAGCTCAATCAAGACAGAGCCAGCATCAGGTAAGAAACGGAAATAACAGCCTTCACAACAAAGCCAAAAGGAAGAAGCCATAAGCTCAGTCATCCCATCCACAGACCCAAGAATCACTTGGGGAAATCTACTCAAAAGCCTGTCTGCCTCTGTATCCTCCAAGAACAATCCCTCCAGAGTGAAGGAGACTCTCCTAAGTTGGAGACTTACTGTCCTTTACCCAAATACGCCCTCGAGGTTGCGCAGCGACAGCTCTGCTCTCGGTACTGAAGTGTGCTATGAATCAATAAACAAACACCTTGCGCAGCCCCTTCCAAAACGCCCCTTTTGAAGCGGCCCTATACTGCCCGGCCCCAGGCCCAGCAGCTTCCCGGTCGCCCCGGGGAGAGCGGCCGCTGGATGACCCTCGTCACTTGCTCCATCTCACACCAGCTCGGCGACCGCCGAGCCTCTCCGCCCGCTGCGGTCCGCGGTGGGTCGGGCCGGGGGCGGTGCTCGCTGCCCGCACCTCGACGGGGCGGGCCGGGCTCAGCAGCACCGGGGCGGGGCCGCGCGCAGCGTGCGAGCTGCAACCCCGGCGCTCGGAGCCACTGACCGCCAGCATGGGGCCGGCACTGCTCCTGGGGCTGCTTCTCTCCCGAGCCGGTAACAGCGCCCGGGGCGCGGGGCGGGCTGGGCAGCGCGGCACGACCCCGTCCCTCTCCCGGCGGGGAGACAGCGGCATCGCTCGCACCCCGGTCCCGCCGCGGGTTGCAGGGGCGGCGCCGGGGTCGCGGGCTCTAGGGCTGACCGCTGCTCCCCCGATGCCGGGCGGGCACGGAGCGCGTCCCGAGCGCGGCGCTTCCAAAAGCCGCGCGGCTCTCCCGGCCACCGGCTCCAGCTGCCCCGCGCGCCGGCGGCGGGTAGGAATTCGCGATTCAAACCGGGAAAGGCGGCTGCTGCTTTGGCCCGAAAGGGGAGCCTCCGGTGTGGTTGTGGTCAAACTGGAGGGACGTTCTGGGGAGGGGACCGTCTGCCCTGGAGGCAAGGCGTGAGAAGGCGAGAGGAGATGCCGGGAGCCGATCCCTGAATGCGGCCGGATGGGCACAACGTGGAGATTCATTCGCCTGAGCTGCTCCCGGTTGCCCCGCGCTCTCGCTGGCTTCGCCCAGAGCAGTTTTTGATACCTACCCCCCATTCATTCGCCCTCTGGAATGCTTAAGGCCCATAGTTTTGCGAGACTAGGCTCGGTTTGCGAAGACAAATCCAAGGAACTCCTGCAGAGATGCAGTTGATTGTTCTACTCTGCCTCCTACTACTGCCAAATGACAAGAGCTGAGGATTGAAATTATTCCTTTACCCAGTTCATCTCTTATTCAGTCTTCAGGGTTGATGTGACTAGGAATAAAGAAATTAGAAACCTCTCTGAAGCATTCCTAGTTTCTGTCTAGGGGTGCTTTGCGCTCAGAAAAAGCTGCAGTTTTTTGACTGCTGAAAGATGGGCTGCTGCACTTACACCACAGTAGCCACTGGCAGCCACACGATTGCAAAAGATTTCCCACAATTTGCCATGTCCAAATGCCAATGCTTCTTTGGTAATTATGTTTGATAAAGGAAGGGTTCCCTTCTGTAACTGTCATCTCTTTAAATGCACCAGGGGAAAAAAGATAGACATATCTATATGACAGGACATTGA
The DNA here is from genome assembly GCA_013400635.1 of Hypocryptadius cinnamomeus. Classification (NCBI taxonomy): domain Eukaryota; kingdom Metazoa; phylum Chordata; class Aves; order Passeriformes; family Zosteropidae; genus Hypocryptadius; species Hypocryptadius cinnamomeus. The sequence continues at coordinate 30,056 of VYZP01076286.1, forward strand.
AAAGGGAGAATAAAGGTGTATTGTATTACCTATCTATTTTTTTCTAAGGTATAAATAATCATAATGTGTTAATTGGTTATTACATTTTAATTTTTTTTTTTTTAACTACAGATGGGATTCCCATACACATACATCTTTGAAATGTTCTGCAACCTAGACCACAGACCTAGGAAAGAATTAGCTTTCTCATTCTTTCACATTGTTACTGAACTACTAAGACAAGATTTAAGAAAAAATTAAACAACTTGCCAAACTTCAGGGCTTATAACAATGCACAGATAGTAAATGATGTGTATAGAGGAGGACTGTTTTAAAGTTGAGATTTAGAGCAGCTTCACCTGAACCCACTGTGCTGGATACAAAGGATTCCTGATGAGAGATTTTTCAGGGAGTTTGAAAAGTCATTAAGTCTCTATGTAAGAGCCAGATGAATTACAAAGTACAGTAAGTTGCTGGAAGAACAAAGAAACTTGTACAAGTGAGACAGAAGTATCTAGATAATATTACTGAGCTGTAGGGAGAGTAGAAACTTTGAGAAGCAGGCTGGCATTCTATTGCTTGCAGCAAATAAACTGATGAAGCTAGCAAAAATTAAGTAAATGGGAGAACAAATTACATGGGGAAGATGGTACACTGGGCAATATGAGTTGTACCAAGATCTCCCCCTAATTTATAATAGTGGCAGACTGAAATAGTACTACTGCACCTGCTGAACAAGAGAATGATAAGTAACATGATGTACCCAAAGAACAATAAAGGTAGATGTAAGGCTCAGCACAATCATTTCCAAAATCTAGCCAAGGAATATTGACCTGAAGGGAAGAAACATACCAGCCTACATATAAATTTTATTAGGAAACTGTCTTGTTTCAAGACTTCGTTGTAATTGTACAGTAAACATATATACTACAGAAATGAAGAAAGATTATGGACTGAATTAATCTACCTATGACAACATAATCATAAAATTACAGAAAGACTTGGACAGGAAGGGACCTTAAAGATCATCTTGGTCTACCCCCCTGCCATGGACGGGGACACCTTCCACTAGACCAGATTGCCCCAAGTCTCATCCAACCTGGCCTTGGACACTTCCGAGGATGGGGCAGCCACAGCTGCTCAGGCCAACCTGTGCCAGGCCCTTATCACCCTTTGAGTAAATAACTTCTTCCTAACATCTAATCTAAATATTGTCTTTATATTTTAAAACTGTTCCCCCTTGTCCTATCACTATCTGCCTGTATAAAAAGTTGCTATGCCTCCTTTTTTATAAGTCCCCTTTAACTACTGAAAGGAGATCCAGTGGAGGTCACCCTGGAGCCTTCTTCAGGCTGAATAACACCAGCTCTCTCAATCTGTCTCATAGTGGGAGGTGCTCCAGCCCTCGGAGCATCTTTGGATCTCCTCTGGACCCATGCTAACATCAATGTCCTTCCTGTGCTGAGGGCCCCAGGGCTGGATGCAGCACTGCAGGTGGGGTCTCATGAGGGCAGAACCTACTCTCTCGATCTGCTGGCCATGCTGATTTTGATGTAGCTCAGGACATACTTGCTTTTTGGGCTGCAAGTGCACATGACCATTTCAGCCCTGAGAATCCCCAAGTCCTCCTCTGGAGGGCTGCTCTCAATTGGTTCATCTCCCAGTCTGGACTTGGGTCTGTGATTGCCCTGACCAAGGTGCAACACCTGTACTCGGACTGGTTAAACTTCATGAGGTTCTTATGGGCCAAGCCTTCATCTGCATTTTTGGCAGGGATTTTAGGGACTGGGCTCTATGTACTTTAATTGTCTGCATATCAGCCCTTCCATATGAAGCTACTTGCATCCTTTGTTAAGGATTCATTTTATTATGGAAAGAATACACATTTTTAAGTCTTCAGACTCATTAAAGTAGTTGTTTTTATACCCTATAAATGGTTTTCTCAGTACATCTCTGAATGACCAGCATATACTTTAGTAATTGCAGCAGTACTGACTCACAATACATAGTATGGTGTTACTATGTGCTTATTGCACTGTGGTTTTCAGTGCCCAGGTAAAAGAGCTTCTTCAAAGCAGGCCTCAGCAACCCCAAGGTTTCATAGGGATTTACTAGTCCCCAAAATACCGAGCAATCCCTGATCCTGGCCAAGTTGAACAAAATTATGATGGAGGCTTTTATTTAACCTTTTGTTCCCTCTTTCATTTATACTCATCTTTTTTTTTTCTAAATGGAGACAGCTCTTGTCCCTTAACTACTCCATATGAAAGATCCCAACAAGTTCTGTTTCTTGCAAGGAGTCCTTGTTGAAGACAGAATCCCTGCAGAACAATGACAAGATGCTTGTGTGGCATTCATTTTGACTGGGGTCCTAACAGTCTTTTCTCTACTTGATCAGGAGACCTCATGGCTCTGCCCAGCAGTGACTGTGTCATGGCAGAGCAGCTATGCCTCTCTGACTCCACCTGCAATGCCACATACAGGACCCTAGAAAACTGTGCCCTGGCCAAGACTCGCCTCCTTTCTCTGGAGCACGATAGCAGGGTCAGATGTCTGAATGCAGAGCTTGACCTCGGGAACAGCTCTTTGCTGCACTGCAAGTGTCACCGGCGCATGAAGAGACAGGAGCACTGCTTACGCATTTTCTGGACCGTTCACTCCAGCATGACAGATGGTGAGATGAAGTAATATAAATTTACAAGGTACTAGTAAGGCTTACCCCCACCCCCTAGGTGAAAACAACCATGAAAGTCCACTTCTCAGCACTGTAGGTAATTGCTCCGGAACCATATCTCCTAGTAAAGACAATTCATTACTACTCTGTTTGATAAGCAGAGAAAACTGATCTGGTATGGGACCAGCCCTTCAAATGCACCAGCAAACCTAAGAGACAAAGATAGCTACACTGAGATAGTTAGATTTAGTGCTGTGAAAAATACCTCAAAATGGTCCTGTCTGTCCATCACTGAAAACACATGTGATTATGACACATCTGCCTTCTTTTGTGGGATGCTTCTACTTGACTTCCCACTAGAGCCTGCCTGTGCTGCTGAGCTCCTCACACTTACTGAAGCTGAAAAATTCAAATGACTAGATAGACCAAATTCCAGCTGGACAAAATATAATGAGGGTTTTAGACAGTAATAGCTTTGCATTTCCAGAAGAACCATTCTTGGCATTTGGCTTTGAGTGAGACAGAGCATTTCTGAACTCCAGCCTGAGGAAAGAACCAGGCATAAATAAGAAAAATATCCATTTAAGAATAAACAAACAAACAAACAAACAAATAAAGCTGGTCATAAAGCATTTCTCCCATCTCCCACTGCATTAATAGCTTGTATCTTGCCTAGGTTATCTCAATTTGGAGACTTCTCCCTATGAGAATCCAGCAAATGAAGAACACTGGAAGACAGATTATAATAAACTGGCAGCTCTGGTATCAGGTAAGAATTGTAATGGTTACATGATATAATGCTGCCCTCTCTTGTCTTTTCATGGGTTGAAGATTATTAAGAACAATTTGGGGTGATGGCCCCTTTAATTGGAGGAATGCCTGCTCTAGCTACTTGCCTAAATTTGTCACTCCTACCAAGCATAAATAAAGCCACATATCCAGGCCCATGAAACCAGTAACAACCCACAATGATCCATTTTCTGAAACAAGCACCCTACTATGAACCAATAAAAAAATACTATTTTGTAACTAGGATAATTACAGTGTCATACTGCAGGCACATAGAAGGACTGGTTTGCTTTGTTGTTTTTGATTTTTCTAATCTGACCATCAAGAAAGGAGTACTCCTGCTTCCATACAGAATCTCTTCTGGAGACTTGCTTCATGGTTTTTGTGTTTCTTTTGGCTTTATAGGCTCACAGTTAGCCGGAGATGCAACAAATCCATGTCTGAGAGCAACACACGTCTGTAATCTGAGCAAGAAGTGTTTTCGTCTGCGCACAGACTATGCCTCCACCTGCACCAAGGGAGCAGGAAGTGAAGATGTGTGTGACCGGCGCAAGTGCCACAGAGGGCTAAGGAATTTCTTTGAAAAAGTTCCTGAGGATTTCACCAAAAGGATCCTGTTCTGTCCATGTCAAGATGAATTTTGTGGAGAAAGACGCCGCAAAACTATTGTTCCTGATTGTTCCTTCCAGTATAACACCAAACCAAATTGCCTCTGGCTTCTGGACTCCTGCTTAGAAGACCATATCTGCAAGTAGGTCAGACAGCAGAGGCTGTTATCCAAGAGAACAACATCGACACTGATGGTCTCATTTTCCTTCCTACAGATCCCGACTGGCTGACTTCCAACAAAATTGTCAACCTGTAGACATGTCTCCAGATGGCTGCTCTCTGCACAACCATGCTGCATGCCTGCAGGCTTACATGGGGATGATTGGTAAGTCATATCCACAGGAACGTACAGGGTAGATGCTTTCAGGCCACAAACTTGCAGGCACTCTCTGATGCTGTGAAGGACCATTCTGGTCTCCTGCAGGAGGTAGCACTCAGTATACTGGTGAATATGCCTTACTAATGGTTGCTAGTGCTCTCCCTTGCCTCAGAGGTAAATGCAGTCCAAAGAGAACTCTTCCATGGCATTTTTTGCTGTACTTTGCCCCCTCCTTGCCTAACATTTCTGTAAGCCTCTTTGCATCATCAGCTGGTGCAAAGCACTCCAAGTGCCTCAGCAGCAGCGCTCTGTGGGCTTGTGTGAACTAAGTTATTGTCATTCCTAATGCTGGAGTTACATCCCATCACAGCAGTGATTAAACACAGCATTCCATCGCTGCCTGACTTTTAGACTCCTGATGGCTTGTTAGTATTGTGCGCACTACGTTCTTAGAGCCAGCCAGAACATAGGACTACCAGCTGTTAGAAGGACGGTCATCTTTGGTTTTAGTTATTTACTATCTACCAACCTACTAAAACATTTTCAGAGTAGCTCAAAAGAGGATGTAAAGAGCAGCAGTACCTCAGAAGCTGTAAATCTAGACTATACCTTCAATTTTT
>VYZP01076288.1:5997-19073 GCA_013400635.1 Hypocryptadius cinnamomeus
TTTTTTTTTTGTTTCCCCAGCAATTTAAAACCAAAAGCTATGAAATACAAATGCAGAGGGGAAAGCTGAATAGTGAATGTAGGAGAAATGTCATTTACTTCAATCTTCACCACTCCAAAGTCTGAAAAATCCTTGTGGACTGAGCCTGTATCTTACACGTAATTACATGTAATTTGACGAGCTGAAGTGGAGAGGATTAGTTTGCTGCTAGTTCCAGCAAATGCTCACAGCCTGATTGTATTTTCAGGGCACTGGTGGGCAGCAACAGATGGTGGTCATTTCCCTGGCAGGCCATAGCAGGGATAATTACCAGACACAGTTCCAAGGTTTATGATATTATAAACCTCTCTTTCATTTCTCATTCACTGCATGTGGAAAGTATGGCCTTTTAACTCCTTTCTTATTGATTTTATACTAGTGCAACACCTTTGCCTCCAGTGATTTTGAAATGATTCAGTGGTGAAGTAAAATAAGAAATAGACCTTTTAAGTCAATAAAAATAATAAAAAAACCCTGATCTTACTGCTGATTTTTTTTTTAATTTCAAGAACAGTTCTGTGTTGATTAATGAAATAAAATGCAATAATTGCTAGCAGAATTTGATGCTGTCCTTTAAAAAATGCTGATGCTTAAGATGATTCTGAAATAAATTAGTCAGTGATTTAACTATGCCTACAAAACCAGTAATACTTGGAATGTGCCAGCCAGACTCCAGAATGCCTGTTTTTAACTGGACTAGCTGAAACCTTTTTGGATTAGTTTTTTCTGGATTTGTTTGGTTTAATTTCAGTAGAGCAAAAAGGGAAGATAAAACGCAGGCCTTTGTGAGCAAACAGAATAGATGTAAAGGCAAGTTAGAGCACATGGGTCAAGAGCGGGCACAGATTTTAGCAGCACATCCTTCTTCACACTTTTTTAGAAAGGGGAAAGAAATTAACTGCTCTTTGTGTCTGTAATAACAATGAAGAGACTCACTCTTCTGATAAACTTAATTAAATGTGGTCAAATCAGCTAAGTCTGAAATTTAACACATTTCAGAGGCTCAACATCTGAGCAGGGAGTTTTTACCCAGTCAGTCCAGAAGGACATTGAAAAGCTTCAGAACCAGGCCAACTCAAGTTCAACAAACAAAAGCAAGAAGTTCTGCACCTAGGGCAGAATAACCTTGTGTGTCAGTACAGGCTGGAAGCCAGCCTGCAGAGCAAGAGCTGCACTGGAAACACTCTGGCAGTCACAGTGGATGCCTGGTTGGAAAAGAGCTACAAAGTGTGCTCTCACGGCAGCAAGGAGAACTACACACACGTGTTGGGAGGAGAGCAGCCAGCAAGTCATTTATTATATCCTTTAACTCAGTGCTTGTTGAGGTTCACCTGAAACACTGGGCTCTGAACTCTCCAGCTTGAGAGGGATGTTGAGAATTCTGAGAAAATCCAGTGGAAGGCTGTAAGACAGTAATAGCCTTACAATACAGGGCTTGTGAGGAGAGATGGGCAGCTGCACTTGTTTGGCTCAAAGAGTAAGGCGGCTGTGGAGTCTGCAGCTACACAGCTACAAACAAAATGCAACCCAGCAATTCTCTGTGTGGATGGGAGAGGAAAGAGATTGTTATTGTGATGGGAGAGCAGGGCTGGAAGGGGTTATCCTGACAGGCAGTGCAAACTCGTCCTTGGAAGTTCTCCAGACTGCAGCAAACAAGGCCCTGGCTGGCCTGATGCAGGGTTGGTGACAGCTGGGGTTTGAGAGGAGTGCTCCTCAGGGTGACCTCCTTTTCAACCACCATCTCTACCATTCTCTTGCAAGTTTTCTTTCATTTTTTTGTACTTTGTGCTTTGATGATGAACCCATGTCTCAAGAAAGTGCTCTCCACCCTTTCCTTGAAGTGGAAATGTAATAGGTGACACATTTTGCTGGGGATTTTTTTGAAAACCAACACTGGCAACAGTGTTACAAAACAAAGAACATAAAACCCCCAGAATACCAGTAAAATTTATGCATCATGAGTTCACTTAGTTTCTAACCATATACTAGCAGGCCAGGGACAACTAGAACAGCACAGGAGTCACTTAAAGACAGCCAAACGGGGCAACAGATGTGCTCAGTACTCCCACCTTCTATACCCCTAAGGTATTTGGTGTCTGTTGGGAGAGTTGTCTCATACAGAAGCTGAGAACTGCAATTTCACTTATATTTGAAAGTCAGAAAGTAATACAAATTGGGATGAAAATAAATTACGAGAATTTAACAGAGTAGAAAAGAGAGGGTAGGGAAAAAAACCACTTTCTTTTCAAAAAAGAAAAAAAAAACCAAACAAAAGTAACAGTAACAAATTAACTGATTAGAGAAATTCTGGAGTCACTTTTGCATCTACTTAGACAAATTATCAAAAGGTTAACATACTTCTTTTAGATCAAGTGGTTTCCTAAAGTTATGATATATTGCCATGGAGATAATCTATGCTGTATACCCAGTACTGTTTTGTCTCTAATTTTGTTTCAGGTATGGAAAAAATTATACCACCTTGCAAAAGTATACCTTGTATTTGGGTTATTATTGGGGGTTGGTGGAGAAGAGTTTGTTGTTTTGTAGAAGTTGTCAGAGAAAGCAAAAACTGTTCTCCTATCTCTTATCGGAGGCCCTCTGACACCTTCTTAGGGAGTCCTCTCATGATGATTCCCTTCAGATCTCACCAGAACTGATCCTTGGCAAGCTCAAAAGCAAGGAGAAAATGAGAACTGACAGAAGATATTCTTCCTAGAAGTAAATATATTGCCTCACTGAAGCTCTTATCCTTTACTCTCCCTGAGTAACAAGTCCTGAAGTTGGCTTGTGAAGTGCTGTAAGAAAATGAAACTGTGGTCTGTGAGATACTAATATTTCTTGAAAGAAGGAAGGGGATCATTCCTGTCCTCTGATTAATGCCTCATGCACTGCTCTAGTCCATTAGAGACATAAAGGTGCCTTTAACAGGCCCCTGAGCAAAGTGCTTTATGCAACGTACTCCCTGTCCTTGACACAGGGACAGAGAGTATCTTAAGCAGCATCTCCGACTGACACAAAATATTCAGAAACAGAGGAGTGCCTCCAGGGAGCTCTTTCTGCCAAGAGAAATTAGAGCAGATCGTGGTTACTCTGACTTAAAGGAGAAGCCAAGTCCTGCTCTGGGCTGTGGGGTGGTGAAGGTGCTGACCATGCCTGGCACTGGCCCGCTGCGCGGGGGAGGAGAGAGGCCATGGCACAGCTTCCCTGCTCTGCCCTCCTGGGACTGGGAGGGCTGGCCCACCCATCACTAACACAACCAGGGGCAGGTTTAGCTCCTACCAAAATCATGAAGGTGGCAAAACTTCAGAAAATGATTGTGTTTCATTTGTTTAGCACAACTTCAACCATCCTAAATCATTTAAAGGAGGAAGATGGATGTTTCAAATACATTTCATTTCTAAGTCAGACTGATACAGGTAGCAGCATGCACTGACTTATGGCAGTGCTAGAGTACCATTCAACAGGAGAGCTGCAATGTGTCTACATTTCAAACACAGGTGACACAAATACCTCTGTGGGCCCTGCCTGGTAACNTAAGTCAGACTGATACAGGTAGCAGCATGCACTGACTTATGGCAGTGCTAGAGTACCATTCAACAGGAGAGCTGCAATGTGTCTACATTTCAAACACAGGTGACACAAATACCTCTGTGGGCCCTGCCTGGTAACATTTTTAAGTGCATGTGTGTGTGCACCATATGGCCTGATCGTTTTTTTATAAGTGTTGGAAATTACTTTTATTGTGAAAGATCAGCCCACCCACTCAAATAAAACAAAAACTGTATAATGAAACTACAGAAGTTTGGCTACAGAAAACAGTGGGAAGATCTAAAATAGAAAGGATGACCGGTTATGAAAGAAACAGTTTGAGAATTTTAAGAGACAGTCAGAAATCTTGGGAAAAGGGAAAGTAATAAAGGAAGATGGAAAAGATTATTTCTCTGTAGTACTTTTACTAGACTACTATCCAAGATTACCTTGATAAGAGCATGAGTTCTTCAAGATCACAAACACAAGAACAAACATAAACTCATCATAAGAGTTACAGAGCTGACAGGAGTATCCAATCTGTCAGCACTCTTCTGGTCTGTCCCTTAACATCTTTAGGATAAACACCATGTTAAAGCTGAATACTTGAGCAAAAATATTATTTCCCCCCATAACCCATCAAATACTCTACCAATATCACATTTCCCACAAGGACATTTTCCTTCAAAGAAGTATTTTGCACAAAAGCACTTAAAAGAGAACAGCAAAATTTTTAACTAGTAGTAGTCTGCTCATCTTTGACCTCCACAATTTTCTTGAATTTAGGATCTGTGTAATATTCTGTGGTTACATAGAAGCTCTTTCAGAAACAATTTTACTATTAAAGGTGGAAGCCAATGTCAGGAACTTCGTGTTACTGTTTATGCAACTGAAATGTCTGCTGAACATCTCATCCTCTGCTGTGCTGTTGTACTTGTCTATTTCTATGTGCCAGCCATGGTGTTTTCTGAAGTATATATACCCTCATGGTATCTCATCACTGACAGTCAAGCACTCCACTTAGATATGGCTCCAGCAGTGCATAGGAGTCATAAAGAAAACTTAATGAGCTTCCTGGGGTTTGCCTGTAATAGAAAAATGTGCATGTGGCATAGAGCTGCTCGGTGCTAATTCTGAAAAGGATAAATATAAAGGTGCCAAATCTAATGCAGGGGAGCCCTTCTCCAATGGGAGAAAACTATCAAGGGCTGAATTAATAGAAAACCTTTTTAAAGCACTAACCTAGAGATTAATGAAAAGATCTGAAACTCCAGAAAATGTCTGCATTTAAATTGCTTCTTTCACAAGTGGTATGGCTAACAAACTTCCTCCTATAGATTGATGACTTACATCCTTTTATCCCACGTCCCTCTCTACAGTAACTCTACTTCTCTCCTATGCATTTCAGTATCTTTCTTTGTCACCTTTGCAATACTAAGACCTTCCTCCAGATCCTCTGAAATCTTCATACTGCTCTCCTATCCCCACTCCATCTTTCCCCAAAACCTAGTAAGGAAGAAGAAAGACATGAATGTGAGACACGTTTTGTTTTTTTTTTTTTAATAACTCATCTAGAACAACCAAACAGATCTACTCAAATTCTCTTTTCTTTTTTCCCCAAATTTTCATTACTGATAAAATGTCTTCCCTCAGGACAACTATTGAAAATTGAAAGCAATTCAAACCTCTGGGAGGCTTGAAAAACCTTTATTCTCTCAAAATTAAACTGCTTAATAGGTTGAAAAATTACTTGGGTGAATAATAAGTGTTTGCAGAACAAATAAAACCAGATGACCACAAAAAAATAACTATAAATAAAACTAGGAAGCCAAGAAATCTGATTTTTACCATAACTTTAAAGCACAGATGGAGGCCCTTCTTAAACAAATAGTATACTGTTTTCCCATCATTCCTGAACTTGTTACTTAGTTTCATCCCATTGCTATTTTTCAGTCATCTTCCAGAACATCCCACGATTTTCAGAAGGACCTCTGTGTTACATCTCAGCACCACAGCAGCTGCAGTGTGGTGGTGTAGAGCTGGGGCATCAAGGGAGAGTCCCTGCAGAGGCTGTGGGCTCAGTAAAAGTGGGACTTAATTCCATAAGCAGAGCTCCAAGAGGGGTATCCCAGGACCCAGTAACTACTGGTAGTGAGCTGCAGCATCATTTCTATGCAGCACCCCCACACTCCTCCATTTCCATGGGAAAAAAACCCAGGTATGTATACAAGGAAACTGCAATCTGCTCAATATACTTTCTGAATCAGATTCCTGTTTACAACTAGCTTTAAACTAGTCTGAGGTGTGCTGTCGATAGAAACATTCCTATAGAAACATTTAAGGGTCCTCTATATTTTTTTTCCTATTGTTCATTTTACAAACAAGAATTTCCTTTTTCTCTTTAGAAGTCCCTGTAATTATCTTTCCTCTCTAGCTCAAATAAAATAATAAGAGCAATAAAAAGAGCAAAATCACATAAGCATGAGATGCATCATAATTATTTCTTTAAAACCTAAATGTTTTAAGATCAGACAGAAAAATAGATGTATATTTTATGAAGTTTGCAAACATTAGGTACTCTCTGATCAAAATATGTTGTGCTGTATGCTGAGGAATATCTGGGGTAGAACATTTTCTATTATTTCAGACATACTCTTGAATTTTCTACTTAAACTGAGAATTAAGTCAGCCAGTTCTACAGTCCCACAGGCTTCCTTGCTTCAGTGATAAATGGCATTAACTACTTAAAATCAGCTTCTCAACTACACAACCTTAAATAATTCTCCACCTAAGATCCATTCCAATCAATTGTTGGGAAATGCTTTGAGACTGGAGGCCACTTGGTCACTGCGGAACATTTTGCTATGAATTAAAGCAAGGAAAAAAATAAAAATAAACATTAAATAGTAACTTTAAATGAGGCAATAATTTGAAGAAAAGCAAGTGCAATCTATACTGGAAATTCAAAGTGATGCAAATAGAAACTTCATCTTTTTACAAACTCAGAAAAAGTTGTGAAACTGCTGTAGGTTGTAGTAGTTGGTAACAATTAGGATAAATTTTTGCTGTTCCAGTAATTTATAAGCTCAGCTCTGTATCAGTGTAGAATTACTACTGACACCACCAAGAATACCAAGTTTATCAATTTTTGAAAGTTTGAAAATATTCTTTTTAAATTTTCTTTCCCAGCACAATTAAGTAAGTATAAATTAAGAAATTTGAAGTAACTCCCCAAAACGATAGTAAAATTTATTTATCATGGCTCATTTATTATCTACAGTTACTTTTTAGAAGTCTTGTTCAGAAAACTGCTTATAAAGTTTTGTGTAAGGAAGTGGAAAATAATCATGTGATGCTGTTAAGATTCAGCTCCTGATTGCAATAGAAAATTTATCTGACATATTTGATGCTTATTTCACCATCAAATCAAAGTTAATTTCTCAAAAAAGGATATTTAGCCAACGACTTTGTTAATTTTCAAAGCCATTTCTTTCTTCTCATAAAAATGGTTGTTGTTTTGTACTTTTCCCGTGTAAGACAAAGAAAACAGGGAAGAGCAGGACTACATATGGTGCTTTCCAAATTTGAAACTAAAAACTGCTAGCAGCAGAAAAGAACAAACTGGAGACTACAGAAACGCACTAAGCAAGAATTCAAAGATAACCAAGTAATCTCACTCGCATTGTCACATGAGAAGTCCTACACAAACAATGGAAAAGTCATACCAGAACACTTACATAATATTTCAAAAAGTTGCAGTCTTCTTGAAAATTATGAGAAATGTTACCATTTTTTGCACAGACACATTTGTGAGGAATGTTATGGAAAATCTGAACCTAATTGTTCTTAATAAAGGCTGTGGAGATGCATCATTCCCTTGCTTGCCTCATCAATTTCTTGACCTTCTTTTGCCCTGAAAAACATTCCAGGTATGAATAATAATCCAGCTGGTTATGGTAGACTTTAGTGATACATTTAGTTCCTTTCACTGCCAAATGTTGCAGATTTACAGTACACTGTAAAGACTAAAGTGCAGGCATAATTACCTCATTTCTTCCTTGTGCAGATGATTTCTGAATTCTTACCACCTCCACACTTATGATTCATTCCTCAAGTCAGTCTCCTGAAGGAACAACCCAAGACACGTCAAGCAGAAACTCTGCTCAGCCAAAAGAGCAGGCATGTTGCTTCTGGTTCCCCTCCAGGTACTGAGCCTCAGAAGAGCAGAGAATCACATGATGTTTCCTTTCTGAAATGAAAAAGATCTGTGCTACTGGCTTGGCCAAAAGCAAATCTTTGCACTGTCTCTACTAGGACCATTTCCCCTGTGGATCACAGTGCTTTTCAATGCCATACCTTGAGGATTCTGTTTTGAACACTGTTTTAGGGTCATATGATAATCTGATATATACACAGTTGTAATTACATTTTTGACCGGTGAATTATTCAGCTGATATCAAATACATGTGAGATTATCTTATCTGATATACCTTTCAAAGGTATGGTCTAATTCCTTCATTTTTACACAATAGGCTGCTTGGACAAGAAATTCTCAAATCCGTACTTGTACATCAACTACAATTTTACTGGGTCAGCTATGTTCTGAACTCCTTTCAGCTTTCTGAACAGAGTTCTTTCAAAATGCTAACGAGATTCAGTTCATAGGGAGTGTCCTCTCTTTGTACACCCTGGCAGTGTTAAGGTCAGAGTCACCAGCTGGACTCTGCGTTCTCATGACAGAGGCAGACTGTCCTCTCTGACTCATCACTATATCATGGTGAGGAAGCTGACAAGGAGCTTCTTTTTCCTGTCTCTTTTTTTATTACACTCTCTCACTGCTCTTGCATTAATGGCCTTGTTCAGTGCAACAAGATTTTTATGCACATGTTTCATTGTTGTAAGTATTACACGATGATGAGAAAGCAAATCCCTTTTTTCAGGGGATGTGTTGAACGAATATCGTTCAGGGGATAAAAGCAGGTCAGCTATTTCAGTAGGCAGCATCTCCAGATGTAATTCCTCTATGAATTATATACACAGATATGAACTCACAGACACTTCTTAACTTAACTGGCATTTGTAAAAGAAGAGGCAGCAAACTGAAGAAGCTAATTTTCTGTGGCAATGATCCTACAACGTGAGTTGTAGCTGTCTTGTACAGACTGACTTCATTTAACTCCTGAAAATAGGTCTTGTACAGACTGACTTAATTTAACTCCTGAAGTAAGGCTTACTTTGATTTCAGTTGTTGTGGTTACTTTGGTTTCTAAATCATGTCATATATACTGTATTTAAAGGATTCTTTTCAGAGACTGGATGAAAGAAAAATTGGCAGGAAGGTATAATTATGAATGGATAAATTGTTCTTTATGATGTGAGCTACAAAGTGTCACAATGCTCTGAATTAATGAAAGTCTCCTGTAATACAGGAGACAGTAAAAATAGAAACTCAAATACATTAAACTTATGCCTTAGGAATTCTTTAACAGATGAAATTAGTTTATTTCAGTTGTGTACTTCAGAATATCTGTATAAACAGAATTACAACCTACAAAATGTACTAATAGTTTAAATAGTCATTGTCAAACAAGTATAGAGATGGGAACCATAATTATGTCATGTGCATATCTTTTTCAGTGTCAGATTGCAGTGCCCACTGATGACAATTGCTATTTGGTGAACCTAGCTGTTTATCTTGACTGTAGAGATAACCATCTCTTCCTCTGAAAGCAATCAGAAAGTTCTCATCAGACTTGAACAGTGATGTATAAGGAGTAATTCTGGAGGATATTATGTCCTGTGGGCACACTTTTCGCTTACAGTCTCTCAAACAGTTTATTTTCAGTCTAAGATTATTTGCTCCTACTTTATACCAGCAATATTGCATTTTCTAGTCAATGTGTCTATGAAGGCATCAGAAGGGAAGAATTGCAGACTTCTATTGCTCCAGCTATTTCCCACCCATATATTCAGGTATCAAGAGCAATGGAAAACCATTAACGCAGTTTAGAATTTTAGATTTCTAAAGCTAGCAGTTCTTTGGCCTATGTACAGAAAGGTCTGCCACAAAATTAGGACTAGATTTGGAGAGGAGACACTGGAAGCCAAAGCAGATGCAAACCCTCGGTCTACTATTATCCACAATTAGTGTGAGTGGTGAACAGAAGTTTAACTCAACTGTGTCCTTCTGGATATAAGATAGTATTTTTAGACATAAATGCTGTTTTGTCATCTGTGGATGCTATCCCTAACTTTAAGGGATTGGGATGAGGCTGCAGTGGGAGCAAGAGTAGAAAAGAATTGAAGTGGGAAGTGGAAGAGGAGGGGAATTAAGCAACCAAAGGTTGTATGTAGTGTTTACTGGGAAAGTAAACATGTTTTGTGAAGAGTACAACTATGAATGTTAACTAGAGGTCACACAGACAGATTTAGGAGTGTACTTGTGAGATGGTAACTAGAAAATCTTCATTACATTCTTTTTTTTACTTTTACTGTGATCAGTAAAGCTTCTTTTATTTGTTTCCATCAGCTTATATTAAGTCATCGCTGAAGAAAAAGAAAATAATCTGCTTTATTTGCTTCATAAATATAATTATAAACTTGCTAGAACCA
Organism: Hypocryptadius cinnamomeus; assembly: GCA_013400635.1. NCBI lineage: Eukaryota > Metazoa > Chordata > Aves > Passeriformes > Zosteropidae > Hypocryptadius > Hypocryptadius cinnamomeus. Next base: position 16,177 of record VYZP01076288.1, read on the forward strand.
GGTATGCCACAAATTAACATGACAGCTACATTCACTTTCACATGGATTATTTATGAAGAAACTTTGATGGGCTAAAGCTACTGATAGGACCAGGTGTTGCTGTAGGAGCCAATAGAGTTGCTATAGTGACAGGCCACAAGAATGGCCTAAAAGGTATGATAAATGACAAACATCTTACAATTTGCAAGCCAGAAAATCTTGGCATTTAGGAAATACTTGCTACATCTGCAAATTTATTTTCTCATATGGGAAAAGGCAGCTATATTGTATCAGGGTTCACATTAAGCTGATATACCCCCTTGGCTGTTTTATGCCTGTAAACACTGTGCTTATCTGAATGGCTGTGGAGGAACTGAATTACTCCCTTCTGCTGTGCGGATAGAGGTAGTGTCTCTGCCTTTCCTCTAACAAATTTCCACAAGATGATGCACCTTTGGAGTTACCAATGTATGCTATGCGTGGTGACACCACATTTTAAATATTTAAAGTTCATTCACCTTTTTAGATCTCTGAGTTGGCATGGAAACTGGTAGCAGATTTCCCAAATAAATAATACAACATAAACCTATTTTATACATCAGTTAACACTTCCAGGCTAAACAAAATAAAGCAGGGGAAAAAAAAAAAACCCAAAAACAACAACAACAAAAAATTCAGAACCTCCATAACCATAGTAAAGAAAGCTTTGAAATTTTAGTAAAGTTAGTAAAATCTCAGAGTTGTCTTTACAATGTCAAAACTTCCTGTGTGACAAATGTTGCATTCAATGATATTTACACATTATAAGTTCTTGTTTTTTCTCCCACCTACTGAATTGCAAGAAGTCAGAGCCAGTTTATGAATATACTGACAAGGCTTAAGACAAGCGGGAACTCATAAAGCTAAGAAATTACACTTTTGCAATAGCTTAATGTTGAGTATTGGTGGCAAGTTAGTATTAAACTTTGAAGCAACACCTGCAGTACCTGCAGTACTACACCTCCACGCAGAAAGCTTGAAGTCATGGCATACTAGTCAAACAATACTTGAATGCTAGGAAAGTCACATTTCACAATGCTGTTGGCTACAATGGACATTTGAAGAGTCCATTGCTGTTCTCAGAGGTATAATATATTTCAGGTTCAAATGAATCTTTTAAAATGCCTTCTGCATTTTTGGTCTAAGCCACTTGTGTTACTTCCCCAATCGCTTTTTCTCCTTTCCACATCTTGTGGTACAAACACTACATTTAAGTAGAAATGGCTATGATTGCCTTCTTTCTCCAAGGCAAGAAACTTCTGTATTCTGAACTTGTAAAACACCAACACAAGAAAAAGCACTGAAACCTTTAAATTTCAGAAATCATCATTCTTCATGAAAATAAATTATAGTTTGTTACTTCAGACAGAGGATGTGTCCTGGCTATGTGAAAAAAGTCATCACTAAAATGACTGTGTATTAAGGACTGGAAAAGCAGCACACCCAATATGAGTTTGCTGCAAGCTCCTAGAAATTAACCTTACAACATGTTGAGCTGCATCTTCTGTAGCACACACAGTTATGCAACAAACATCAAAAGCAAGGGAAGGTGACAAGGGAAGAAAAGTGTGCAAATGTATTCAACCTGTAATCCAACACAAAGAACTGTTTCATTTAACCAAAGTCAACCTCACATCACAGAACGTTGCCATAACTTTCTCCCAAGCAGAGTGAGGAGGCTAAACTCCCACTGACTGAACTGTGAGCAAGGAAAAGATTGGGGTTGTGCCCCCCATAATGCTGCATGTCACACATTTAGCCTTTTAATGCTCACTTCAGTGCAGCCTCATTGCATGCCATGGAAGGAGTATCTGCCAGTCTGATCCAGGTCTGGATTTTTACTTATAAATTGGCTCAAAAAGGACTCAGAAGAAAACAAACACAGGGATATCCTAACCATTGGTCATACAGTGGGGCTCTACTAGGATGCACTATGCTGTGTTACACAGTGCAAGACTCAGAATATTTTAAAGGCTTATGAAAAAATTAAAAATTAACAGCTTTCTATCTCGGTATCTCTCTTCCAAACACTGGAATATTCATGTTCTCTTCTTTCCTCTCTAAATTCTGTTAATTTTATATGAGACACCACATAAAGCACTCAATGATCACATGAACAGAAAACTGCAAATTCTCCATTTTCCATTTCTCCATATCAATGGAAAAAAAAAAAAGATTTAACTAAAACAACAGAAACTGCTAGAATTTAAAAAAGCTGGAAGAGTCTTATAACCCCAGAAACTTGTGACCTTGTAGTGCACTTTGCAAAGACAAAGCACATCAGAGGTCTGAATTCAAATGAGCCAACCAAAAAATATTAAGAGCCAAGAAATCTTTGAGACTTCAGTGAAATCTGTCTTCAAAGACTCAACATGTACAAGTTATATATGCCTGCAGTACTTCAGGGTTTTTGTTTGCTTTTTTAAAAACCAAATACAGACATGAAAAAATATTTAGCATCATAGAGAAAAGGAAATGGATTGTTAATGCTATATGAAAATGTTATTTACAGAGGAAAACCAAAGTGCATTATAGGCAGAAAGCCAATGTTTTTGAATTGCTTTGCAAAACTGAATATTCTCCAATCAAATGTATTTTAAGTATGCTTACTTTGATTTTCTTTTAATTAAAAAAAAATACTCTTTTCAATGAAAACACTATTTTTTTAGCTCCTCATAAGATCTTGTGGCTCAGAGGAAGCAGAGACTGGATAATAGCAAAAGATTAACTAGTAACAAACATCGTTCTTTTCTACTGCACGGAAGTTTAGCACAGGACACACCTTAGATTTAAATGCTCTACAATTTGAAGACAGAACAGCATTTAAAAAAATATAAACCATAATTCACCTCTAGGTGGATTTAGAATCAGCTTTTTTT
>VYZP01076290.1:0-15315 GCA_013400635.1 Hypocryptadius cinnamomeus
AATAATAATTTTCAATTCTATTTCAATCTTTTTGTAGCTTTCCAGCAGCAAATGGATACAATCTTGTGAGAATGTTTATATGGAGTTGTTAAGTTTATTGAAACCTATTTTGATTTAAAAGTAGGATATCTTTTGCTGGATATGATTTTCCCAGGCTGTGTGAACACCTGGCCTCTCTCAGCCCTAAATTCTGTGACCATTTATGCATGTGTTTAATGTTACAAATTAATTTCACAGGGACTGTTCCTGTGTAACTTTTGATGAACCAAAGCCTTTCTGATGCTGTGTCCTTCCTTCCATGCAAATCCTCTCTACTATGGGGTCATGGGGTCATCTAGAAATGTCTTTAAGGAGAGGCTCTGCTCAAGGTGTGCTGCAGGACAGACACCTGCAGGGAGTCTGTCCTGTGTTCCCCAAGGACCAGGGGTGGATCTGTTGCCTCACCTGGAAGCTCTGTGCTCCTCTGAGTTAATTGATCAGTAATTTACAAGAGGGAGGAATGTGTGAGGATTTCTGCTGTAGGAAACTCCTGCGCAGGGCAGGATGCTTGACAATGCCAGAATGCTTTGGGTTGGAAAGGATCTTAAAGATCATCCATTTCCAGCCCCCTGCTGAAATGTTACAATTTCCCATTTTACACGTGGAAGGGAGATCCCTGCTCCTTTGTGGTTTAATACGGGAGGGACAAGCAAGTTCCTTGAGCACTTGGAGGAAGCTGCTTAAACCCTTCATCCTTGAGAGATGGGAGCATTGAGTGAAAAATCTGACCCATGAGTTTTTGTCATCTTCTGGCCTTGGGATAGCTTTGTGTAGATTATTTAATCCAAACACAGACCTCCACAATGGGTTTGGAACAAGTTAAGTGCTGTCTATGAATTAAAAATAGCATTTGGATTTCTCCTTCTCGTGCCTTTGCAAGCTGTGGCTGCGTACACACGCATGACTATTGTAGCCTCAGAATAACAGTGGATCACTTCAAAGATTAATTTATTATTTTCTGATTAAATCTGTCATGAAAATATGGCATCTTCTGGGGCTGCTTTCAGTCATCCCTCAGCATTAAAAATTTGAAATTAGCAAATTTTTCCAAGTGTGCAAGCAATTCTCTTTTTTCTTTGGACGCTGTTTAAAGTGGGTGCTTAACTTCTGCAGCATGGGAGAAGTCTTATCTCATTAATTTTTAGCCCATTTCTGCTTTGCCCACACAGTAAAAAAAGGGCCATAGAAAAGGGATTGATAACTTGTTTTCTCCGAATCCATCCCTTGAGTTTCTGTTAATTTCTATATGAATTGTAGATATTGAGCTCCTGCTTTCTCTATTAAAGCAGGATTATGATTATTATAGGGAAATGACAGTTAGCTGATGAATAGGTAACTTTATCAAGATTGTTTTCATCATGTTGCTATGATGAGGAATAATCTGTAATTAGAAAGCTGTGTTGAAGTTTTTATTCTGGAATCATTCCACATCTTCTCTGACAGGCAGGTTTACTAATGTCTTAATTTGAGTTTTGCATTTGCCCCTTACTAAAGCTATACCTTGCTATGCAGAACTGAGTATGACCATTTTTTAGGTTCTCCTTGTCTGTTAGGAGATGATCCAAGATAGGAGTGTGAATTCAGTAAACTTCAGAACTATGAAAAGGTAAAAATCCTTTATTTCCAATTAGATAGGATTTTGAAACCTTTGGGAACTTAAGAAGCAGGAGATGGAATTTTTTTAAATTTAAAAAATATCTGAATCTTGATGAATATTATGGAAAAAAAAAAAGGTTAAAATTTANNAATATTATGAAAAAAAAAAAAGGTTAAAATTTATTTTCTATTGCATGTTCAATGTCACCACCAGCAGTGAAAGATTTAAATGTATTTTAGCATCTAAACTGTCACCATCAGCTATCCCACACGGAGACTTCAAATTTCCTTAGGCAACCATTTGAGATTCTTTGCAAGATTAGGAAAGCAATGCCTTTTCTTGGCTCACATACAAATTTGTTCCTAAGATTTTGCCTTTTTTTTTAAACTATGGCATCTAGAAACTTGTTTTCATAACAGATACTGGACTAGAGCTCCTATGAAGGCCACAGCAGAGAGGGAACCCGAAGTTTCTCTCCAATTGCTCTCAACCTTTGGACAGAGGCTTCTGACCATCCTGCTGGGTGGCAAATCCATCCCCTGCACCTTGCTTCCTTCTGGGGGCTGTGCTGCTCCCTTTCCACTCTCCAACAGTAGATGGGGATGCTCCATTGACAGAACAGATCCTCTCTGCTGCCTCACAATGTGATGAAGAATTAATTGTGCAGTTATTTAGACTTCGGGCAAAAATGCAAGTCCCCATCCCAAAGACTCTGATGCTTATCAAGCAACATCCCAGATTATCTGAGTTCTGCTGTGTGTGTACAGTGAGACAGAAACACCAGAATTTAGAAATTGCAGTCTGAAGAAACCCTTGCCTTTTATTTTTTTTTTGTGTGTGTTTGTTTTTGACTCCAATTATTCTGCCTGAAGGATTTGTGTGGTGGATAGTGGCCTCGGCAGCTGACTACAGGAGCTGGGAAGCTGCATTTTTCCCAGGGAGTGTCACCACACATTTTTCAGTGCCACCTGTCTCATTTGTAGCAGAGATTGCTGCCTTCTTGCTGGATATCCTGGAGGAGGGAATGACTGGCATCACAGCCCTTTTCCCACTTCAGGCATAATGAACTCCTACTCAGTGTGACAGGCAGAGCTGAGATCCAGAGCACAGGGAGGGGCAGAGTTTAAATGGTCAAAAGTGTTTGGGAATGAGGATGTGGATGTGACTGTGGAGGGTATTCAGCTCTGTAGCTGGCGTTCACAGACTAAGCTGAAAAATTTCTTGGGCATGTTTCTGCTGGAGTTGGTGTTGCTGCTGACAGGAACCTCTGTGGCTCTGAGGATCACCTTGGGCTTGCAGAACCTGTTCATCAAGCAGCAATGGGGTCTGATACACTGGAAATTGTTTTCTGTGTTGGGGTTTGCCCCAGGCCCTGAGTCCTGAGTTTCTCTCTTGCTTTTCACATGGCCTGGATCCTGAGCCTGTGCACCAGAACAGCAGCGTTTGGTCCTTGCTGATACAGAAAGTCATTTATCTTCTTGTGTCTTGCTGTGCAGAGCAATAAGGGTTTCCAGCAGGCAGGGCTGCTGGTTTCTGGAAAATAAGCAAACAAACTCCACTTTGCAAGATTACCATTTCCTCTTGCTATTTTTGGAAGTGTTTATTTTAAAACCCTGAAGTTCATCTCAGGAATGCCAAGCAGCACTTAAAAGGAGGAGGGGTAATGGGGCCTGGGGAGGAGGGAACTAGAGGAGAGCTTATGTCACTGAGTTTTCTTCATGTAATTGAGTTTGTTCTTTAATCACAAAAAACAGTCATTTGGTTCTGAAATAACTGTCATTGCAGTACAACCTTCTCTCTTCTGATTCCTGCCATTTTTGGCAAACACTGCATACAGTACAAAGGCCTTTGCAGAGCTGTTAATCATGTTTGGCAGCCAGGCTGCACTAATCTACTGTCTGGAAGCAGAGAAAGGACTAACTTTTGTGTTTTGAGATGTAGTGATTAAAGCTCTTTTTGCCTTTGCTGCTGCAATGAGAACTGCAGGAAAAAACTGGATGACCACAGGAGAAGCAGAGCTCCTCAGCCCTTCCTTCCATCCTGTTAATCTGTGCTGTGCTGGGTTAAAATGGGCACTTTTTGAGTTTTATGGGATACAGTTGGTGCAAAGCACTGGGGAAGTGGTGGCTGTGGTGGTGCAACACAAATTTCACAGCAGGTGGATGGGAAGGGCAAGACTTTTTACACCTTGCCTAAGAGACCGTGAGGTTTAGGAATTGGGAAGGAGTTAGAACTTTCCTGGCCTGATTCCCATCAGGAATTTTGAAGCAAGATTCCCTGTTGAAGGCAAATAACTTGATGGTAAAGGGATCAAAGCCTCTTTCTTTCCCTCCAGCCCAGTGGCCACATCCTTCATGTCTACATTTGGAAAGTGTCAGGCATGGAAAAGTGGTGCCAGCAATTCAGAACTTGGAGCCAGCAGAAAGTGGCTGCATGTGTGTGCTGTACTCCATCAATCAGGCCTGCACAGATGCCAGGGCAGCAGTTCACGTGCAAATAAAGTCATTTTTTGGCTCTGAACACCTTCAACTTCACAGTTTCAGCTGTACCTGAAGTTAAAGCACAGACATGCATCAACTACTCTGCACCTGACAAATGGCTCCTTCCTGTGCAGAAGAAGCTAACTGCCAGCTCTGAAATGACCTGCAGTGTCTCAATCCTGGGTGCAGATTTTTGGTCTAACTCTGTGAGTCAGCATGCAGGGAAGAACAGGAGCCAGACCTGTGTTTACAAATGGATTGTTTATGGCAGACAGACCTGTGGTGATTTTTCACTTCATTGATGGCCAGCACATGGATTCTGTGCAGGTGACGTGGAGCAGAATAGTGGTACAGGATGCTCTTGGACAGGAATAATATGATCCATCCTTCAGTTTTTTTATTTTCCTTCACTTTTTTTTAATTCATATACCATGATTCTGTTAGGCACCTCCTGAGCAGGTGGATTTTAAATGAAGTTTTCCTACTGCCAAATAATTGAACTGAAAGATAATGGGGTATATCACTTTTTGTTTAGTGGAAAAAGTGGTCTAGGTAAAGGTTCTTCTGACTGAGTGTTTGGCTTCTTACCAGCAGCAAAGAGTTCCTTAAGGAGTGTCAGCAGTCACCTTTTGAGACTTTTTAATACAGTAAGAAATGGCATAGGCAGCAGATTGGTTTTCATGGACTTTATGGCTTTGAACAATATTAATTTACTGTCCTGAAAATATAATAGAACAGTAGTGATTCAGTGATCTGCAGTGAGACTCAAAAGAGATTAAATTCCCTTTTCTGCTGTACATGATGACATTGCTTGTTACGTCACAAAACACAAAAATGGGTCTGAGGTACCTCTTGAATTTGGTGTAGAACACAGTGAAATTAGTGTGTAAAAGAGGTGTAGAGAGGTCCAGTCTTAATCTTAGTAGCTGAAAAACCTCTGTAACAGCCAATTTTTTTAATTGCAAAGAATTTTCAAGTAAACTATTTAATGATAACAAAAATTGTTTGTGAAATCACATTGATTTCGTTTTCCTGCTCAAAATTTCTGAGAGTTTTGAAATCTATTTTGTTTGCATTTCAGATTTTTCTGGGATAGATTCGTTATTTCCTTTCGTTTTCTCTAGTTTCTGTCTTATGCTTTTGTCCTCCAAGTATTTTGTTTGTTTGTACGTCCTTATCCCTTTAAACCTGATGGAGAGATTCCACTTTGAGCCAAAAAAATCATTATTTGCAACTTCTGTATCTTCACCTTCTTTCTTTAGAAGTGGTCTAGGCTCAATAGCTCAGGGTGGAAAGACATTCCCTAATTTTGATTTTTTTTTCTAACATTGAATTTGTTTTTTCATCCGTGCCTCCCTGTTACCCAGAGTATCATGAGGTGTCGCTGGGGATTTGCATGCCAGCCACTAAATTCAAATTTCCAATTGCTGAGCATTGGCCTTGGATTTATTGGTATTATTGCCCGGAGTGGAATCTACCCCTGAGGAAATAATCTCGTGCACCACTGAAAATGCTGCACACACCAGCAAAGCTCATCACCCTTTAGAGCACCAAGGGGGGCTGAGCAGCTGCTTGTGGATGCCATCCCACCCTCCATTCCTGAGCATCCCTGGGACACTGGGATGCAGCAGCAGGGCCACAGGGAGCCTGCAGGAGCAGATGCTGCTGACCCCCAGGGTTTCATTTATGGGATGGGATAATGTCAGTGGTGCTTTTCCTACATTCCTGCAGCTCTGTCTGGGGTGAGCTGTCTCCAGACAGTCCTGACTGCTTGCTCTGAATTTTAAGATGAAATTGTAGGGGTCATCTCTGAATGCTGAAGTGTTTCTGTGAGTTTTGGTGAAGGAAATATGAGTGGTCACCAATTCTGTTATCATGGAATAGAGGGGGAAATGAGAGGGATTAAAATGTCTTCCCTGTGCTTTACTCTGCACCTTTTCTGATGATGATCTGCACACCTTTCCAGAAAGTTTAGGAATAAAAATGTTCTTTGGTTCCCCAAACTTTGGATGTTTCCCCAGTGGGGTAAATGCTTGTGTCTGAGGGTGAGGAAGAGGGGAAGCAAATTGTTCACGAAGTCCTCAGTTAAGGCTCAACCAGATGAACCTGGAGAGTTCAAGAAAATGAAAGTACCATCTTAACAACCATCCAAAGATAAATTTTTGTCTCTGTTTCCTACATCAAATAAACCAGAGGAATTCTAGTGTATGGACAGAAAGCATAGCTAAAGCAGGCATTGCTCCCTCTCAAGAGAAGGTAATTTTCGGACTAAATCCTGTTTTTTACTGTCCTGAAGTTGTGCTACTAATTCAATATTTTTCACTGCTGCTGCACTTTTGTGACAGTATGACTTGAACTGCAGTCCTGAGCTGTTAAATTCTTTCAGCCAATATATTTATATTTTCATTTTATAGAGTACTTTTATAACATGTTGCAGCAGCAGTAGCTTCACCTGTCTGAAACCTCTAAACTGAAAAAGATGCAGGTTGTAGCTGGCATTCCCTGATGAGGAGAGGTGCTTTGAAGAGAGGTGAAGTGAGACTGGAAGGATTCTTCTCATCCTGGGTATATCCAAACCAGGTAGAAGATACTCAACAGTGAGCTCTTGAGCAGGGAGCTCCACATGGGCAAAATTGTATGGCTAAAATAACAGCATGGAGCCCAATCTCTATCTGGCTCTTTACTCTGGTAAAAGAACTCTACATTTAAGAGGGCAGTAGATGTTTCAGAAGGTCCCTCTGCCATTTTTTTTTTCCTGAGCACCATCTGAGCCACAGACATGTGAGTTTGGGGAGGAGAAAATGGATTTACAAACTGCAGACTGTACATGCTAAGGGTCTGTGGTGATTAGTTACATCCCCACTGCTGGGAATTGTCTTGCTGCACCCATAACTCCCAGTGGGGTGTGCCTGGGATCTGGATGCTTTGATACCATGGTACTTTGATTAATCAGGAGTGTATCTATTCCCACTGAAATCTGCCACTGTGGCTCTTCTCTTGCTCCCCAGAGGTGATGCAGAGGTATTTAATGTCCCTCTCAACCTAACCTAGTTGTTGAAATAATAGAAGAATTTACAATTGCTTTTGGTTATTTGAGGTTTGGTTATCTTTGGTCCTATGCTTTTATCTACAAAGATTGGCTTTCACATGCAAATCAGATCATTGCCTGAGCAAATAATGACTGAGAGTCCAAATTCTGTTATTTGCACAAATACCACTTAACATGTGAAAAATTTAGAATTGTATGATGTACAACTGAGCCTTGTCTCCTCAGGCACTCGAGTGGAAGAAATCAGATTCTGAGAGGCACCACCACGTAGAAAGAGATTTTTAGTTTCTAGTATGACTCACTCTGGTATCCTCCATGATGAATCTTTCCTGTCTGCTAAATTAGCACATGGGTGATGTTCCTTAAGTCATGGTGTCCCAAAGACCCTGCAACTGGCTTCCAAGAAAAACTAATTTTAGCTCAGATATTTCTGAAAACTCGGAAGAGGTCTCCTGGTCTCCTTCATCAGGTCTTTCTTACTGTCTTCCAGAAGGCAACCAAAATCTGTCGTGGATGAAATTAGAATTTCCCTTCACCTCTGTTCTTACTGGAAGATTTTCCAGAAGATCTGCTCTTTTTTTTTTCCCCACACATTGAATATATTTTTATTGTAATGCAATCACAGAAAACTACAATTTCAAGGTGTTGCGTCTAATTGTCAGTTTATTTTGCATGTAAATTCCAGTATTTCAAAGAGTGCAATTAAATATTCTGAGTATCATTTAAAATATTTACAATTCTCTTAGCCAGATAAGACACAATATTTTTAGTTGAAGATATTCCCCAGACATCTGCTTTTTTCTAGCCCATATGGCAGAATGTGTGCCACATCTCATCTGTACGTTATGCTGTACAATTGCTGCCAAAAAGGATTCTAAGTTACTATCTAAAGCAAAGCTTCCCAGTAATCTGGTGAAAACCCTTTCCAGAGCTCTGTCTTTTGTAATCTCTGAGCAACCAGACACCAATGTCTTATTCTGCCCTTTTTTTTGGAATAGAGTTGGAACGTGATGGAATCATTAGTGGTGTTCTGGCTTAGTCCTAGACCCTCTAGAACAAGAGGTTATTCACAGTCCTCCAGCTGATCTGTATCTGTTCCACCAAGGACCCTTCACCAATGGATATTTTTTTGCTCTGGTCTCATTAGCATAATCCAAAGGCTGCAGTGAAACTCTCTTGGTTACTACCTAGAGATTAAGTAACAGCAGAAATGTGTACTGGGGCTGTTTTGTTGCTAGAGCTACGGTCTTCATGCTTTCTCTCCAATGTTTTGGGGAAGTGAAGTTTGGTTTAGGATATTCTCCAATTAAACTGTAATTTATAAACTATATTAAATGTGATTTATAAACTGTATTCTGGTATTTCAGCTAGATTTAAATGGCAGAGAAAAAGGGGACAGGGGGTAGAGAGAGAGAGAGAGAGCAAGTGAGAGAGAGAGAGAAGTGGGGAATCACTGAATCTCAAAGGGTGAGGATGGACCGTAAAAACCATCTAGTCCTAACACCCCTGCTGTGGGCAGGGGCACCTTCCACCAGACCAGGTTGCTCCAAGCCCCATCCAACCTGACTTTGAACACTGCCAGAGATGGAGAATGCACAGCTTCTCTGGGCATCCTGTGCCAGGGCCTCAGCACCCTCACAGTAAAAGATTTCTTCCTAATATCTAACCTAAATTTCTCCTCTTTCTTTTTGTGCCCAGTACTCCTTATCCTATCACTACAGCTCCTGACAGAGTCCCTCTGGTTTCCCTGCAGCCCCCTCAGATACTGGAAGGTGCTCTGAGGTCTCCAGACAACCTTCTCTTCTCCAGGCTGAACAGCCCCAACTTTCTCAGGGAGGGATTTCATAGGGGAGTTGCTCCAATAATCTTATCAACTTCGTGGTCTCCTCTGGACTTGCTGCAACAGTTCCAAATCCTTCTCATGTTGGGGACACCAGAATGTCCCAGCCAGTTCTTTATCCAAGTAGTCATCCATCAAATCCATGTCTCTCCAATTTGGAGGCAAGGATGTCTGTCATGAAGGACAGCATCATATATATATATTTTTTTTTTTTTTTTTTTAAACCCTTGTATATGGATTTGACACAAAGAATTGACATAATTATGATTCTGAAATTTGATTAGAGCCTGGTGACATTCCAGGTTCATATCCCAAGTGCTGGTGGCCTTTTCTCATGCCAGAGGTGGAAGTGTGTAAGGGTGGATGTACATTTCAGTGAGAGCTTAAATTGCTCAAGGCATTGTGCTTTAAAACTTCTGTACTACTAAGTCTGTTCTGCAATAACAGGAGTCCCTGAGACTCTCATTTGAGCTGTGTCACCTCTCTGTGCTCTCTGAAATATTTTGAGCAGCTGTGTGATGTGTGCATCAAATGAGGGGTTCTACTTTTACACCAGTGTATGTTGTTATTGTGTTAATCACCCAATACAGGCATCTGGCTGAGTTTAAAATCACTGCTGCAAAAGTTTCTGTGCCTGGTGCTGGAAAGGATGTCTTCTTATAAGCCTCTTCTTTCTCCTTTCTTAAAGATGTCAGCTTCTTCATCATCCCTCTGGAGTTAGCTGCAGCTCCTAGACAATTAATGTAGAAAGATATGTAGGATATTAGCTCAATAAACTCATTTTTGCTGTATTGCTTATCAGCTAGGGTCTATTTAGTTTCATGCATTTATTCTGGAGGCAGAAGGTGTTTGCATGCAGTCTTCTTACTGCAAATGATATTTTTCTGATCTGTTGTCTAAGCCAAACAAGATGTTTGCAGCAGAAAGATTGCAGGGAAGAGGAACCAAGTTTTTTAACAAGGTGGGGAGATGTAGAAGATTCTCTCTATTTTCATGACCTAATCTTGAAAGAGGTGAAAGGAAAACACCATCAGCCTGCTAAAACCCCATCTCAGTTTTTGCTCTCCTTGCCCCTTTCCATTTGAAGAGTTGCCTGTTCCTTTCCCACCGCTGAGGGAGAGGTCTGAAATGCTCTTTAATTTTGTCTCAGTCCTGTGAGTAAATCCTGCTGCTGGATCCTCTCAGTTCAGCTGTTCTCTGTTGCAGAGACCTTACAGAGTGTCTTTCAATTGTTATCCCTAATACCCACCTGTGACATTTACTTTCTCTTGCTATGATTCTTGTCCCTTCCCACTCTCAGCAGAGGTGGGTGGTGGGGAATAATTGCACCCCTTTTTATTTAGGTTTTGGTGCCTTTCACCAGAATTTTTATAGACCTCTTGATATTCTGAGGACCTGTCTTTGCCTTTCCCAAGTGTATAATTATTCTTGTTATCTTTAATTAATATGTGCATGTAGGTATATCAAATTAATTCCTTCTCTTCCCTTGCCTTATTATAGCTCTACAATAGGGGCAGTTTTGTTATTCTCTTATCTATATTTGTTATTCTTTCTCTGTTTGGGGCCTCTCCATTATTCCTTAAGGGAGAGCTTGTGCTGTGAGGAGGGTTTGCTCCTTTTTGGTAGGGTCACCACCCCAATTAGAGAGCCCTGGTCAGCATGGTTGGATGGCAGGTTGCAATGAGATGCTGTTCCTCCAAAAGCTGGCTGAGAGAATCAAAGGGAAATAATAACATTTCAACTCTATTTTTTGTTGCAATGTAAGTTATATTCACTTCATGTATTCAGAGTATGATTAAGACCCCAGTGGTTTTAGAGAACAAAGCAAATAAATACTTATCACAGAATGATGGAATGGTTTGGGTTGAAAGGGACCTCAAAGACCATTTAATTCCAGCTCCTCAGTCTTGGGCAGGGACAGTTTCCACTAGACCAGGTTGTCTATAAATGTATATTAGGCCCTCAATTCAAGGAGGCATCTGCAGTGCTGTGCTTCAGGGGACAGCCTATGGGATATGTTGAACTGAAGCATTCTGAGCATGGTCAAACACAACAATAAATTGCAGAAGTCAGTGCCCATTAAAAAGCACAAAACAACCCAGATTTCGGGAATGCACGTGTTCACATTTTTGTGTCTTATTGGCAGACAAAGGAGCTGGACTGCCAAGATGTTTCTGGTTTTGTTCCCCTTTACAGCTCTCCACAGGGTGTCAGGGAAGCTGCTGGTGAGAGAGCTCGAAGTGCTGCTGTTGCTGGGAGGGGATTCTGCTTTCCTCTGCCAGCACAGAGATGCAGGCAGCACTGGCCCGTGGGCACAGCACTGGCCAGAGAGGAGCAGCCACAGCTCGGCTGACGAGCACCAATTAAAAACCTGGCCCCAATGCAGCCCAGCATGGACAGGAAGGGTAGGAAGCACAGGTGAGGAGCAAAAGGACAAAAGATTTTGAAGTAGCCTCTTATGCAAATAATGCAAAAGCCTTTCACTTGCCTATATTAATCTTGAAGAAATTAGCATTTAATTTCTATAATTAGCCTTTCATGCACTCCAAGGAAGCGAGCGTACACTTACACACTCATTGCTGTTTCTTTTAAATCTTGAAGGCTTTGCCACTCTGTTGCTAAGGGGAAGCAAAGATTGGAGTCAGAGAAACAAAAAGCAGAACCTGCTCCCAGGTGTTGGTGAATCATCAGGGAATGGAGGTTTTTAATAATGTCTAAAGGAAGGCATAGGGGAAGTGTGTGGGTGTAAATTTAGTTTTCCTGAAAGGTGCAGAGCTGACAGAGCAGGGACTGCTGTCCAGTGAGTGCAGGGGACCAGAGGGTACAGGGCTGGTGTCCTCTCTGCCTGAGTCACCACCTGGACAGGATGGTCCTGAGCATCAGACCTGCACCCTTGGTGTTCCTTTGGGAAGAGATGGCCTGAAGAGAGTCTGTTCAGCACAGAGAAAAGAGGGTTTTTCAAGAAAAGAGAACAGGCCATGAGGCATGAAGTCTTAAATCTCAAGAAAATTGATCAAGGTTTTTCATTTCCTTAATTTCAAAACCAAGAAGATACTAGGGGGAACAGTAAGGTAATGAATAAAAAGATGAGAATTGGAAGGAATTCTCCCACATATGTTGATGATAACTGAATCTGTGGAATAAACCTAGGGACTTTTATACTGTGAATTTCCAAAGTTAGTACTGTCTCTTAAATGTATATTTCAATATTTGCACCATAAATCTGATCCTGAGAGTTGCATTTTTAGTCCTGTGGCTGAAATTCCCCTGTCAGCAATTGATGCAGATCAAATGTTGAATTTCAAATATGTGCAGCAATCCACAGATCAAAGATTGTGCATGGAAACCTTAGCAAACAGCTAAGAAAAAATCCTGTACTCTGCTTGTAGGTAGCTGGCAAACAAGAAGAGCTGGGGGTGGAGAATGATTGGAGCAGTTTACTATGAAATATCTACTGGGATGTAGTTTGTCATCTGTGGCTGAACATTATAAAGTGCTGCTGCAGCCCTGCCAATAAAATACTGATGGTGGAACTGCTGCCCAGCTGGAGCTTTCTCAGAAAACAGATATAATTATTTAGATTCCGTAGTCTTTGGACATTGATCATGTCAACAAAGACATCCCACAATTATTAGGTGCCAGATGATCTATGTTACTGTTCTGTAAGAGGTTCACACTTTCCTGCTGTTCTCTCAGCAGCTTCTGCCATGAGCCTGGGACGTGCTGAATGATTTTATTCCAGATCAGAAGAGCTGAGCTGACTTGAGCCCTTGCCAGGGGTTGGGTGCATCACCTTCCAAGCTGTGTTCAGCCACGATTGCAGCCTCCTGCTCCATGCACTGTGCCATGCAGGCTCTTTTCCTCAGGAAGAAGTTTTCCTTCCTTCTACTCAGTCCCTTTTTTTGTGGAATCTGTGGCTTGATCCAGCTGGTGGTAGCACCCAACACACATCCTGGGATACCTTCTCTGCACCTAGCTCCCCACAGAAAAGACTGAAGGAAGATGAGAATGGGTAATTAGGAGAACTGGACCTCAAGTGCTAGTGAAAATCAAATAACCAAGCAAGATAAAGGACAATAGGCAAATGAGAAGTTTTCAGGATGATCCTCTCTTCCTCAACCCACTGACCAAAAAAAAAAAAAAAGTTGATATTATATATTCTATTGACTGTGCCAAAGCATCACTCGGAGAGGGAAGTGATATCCCTTCATCTAGAAGAAACTATAAGAATTAAACAGTAGCCAAATGTCAGCTTGGTTCGTCAATATATTGCCTCTGACTTTCTCCTGAAACTCAAATACTGCAAAATTTTGCCAAGGAGATTATTTTCTGCCCTGTTTATTTGGGGATTTTGGAGCATTGTTCTTTCACTTGCACACAGTGGAGGACCTTGTCTTTGTCCTTCTGTTCTGTAGCAGGTAAACTTCACAGCTTTTAATACCTGTTAGGGTTTTAGTGTGGTGTGCAAGCTTTCTTCTTGTGCTATGACTGCAATAAAAAGTGTCTTCCATTTTGAAATATTCTGTTAGATTAAGGTTTTAAAAACAGACATTCACTTTCTTCTCTTTTTAATGTTTTTGGTATGATTTTCTCACCCCACTGCTCCTCTTCTCTTCACTGAGTCAAGATTCCCCTGAATATTTTGCTGGTATTTCATCTTGGTTCTTTGAACATCATTACTGAGTGTGATGCAAGCTCCAGAAGGTTGTTGATTATTTTTATTAGTGTCTTGAAGCTCATCAGTGAGCTGCCAGGCTCAGAGCTGGAAATGGAGCCATTCCTTGTGAAAACTTTTTAGGAGGGAGAGGTGTAAGAGCAGAGTCATTCCTCCACATTCTAATATCAGAGATGAGAAGCCATTTGTCTTGCTTGCTCCTGCTTCTAACAGTCCTGCATATTCCAGATAAGTCAGTAATTTAGGACTAGAAATGTTACCTGTCAATGCCATCTGAAGTCAATGAGGTCAACTGAAACTGTTTAATCCAGAAACACTGAAAATACAAGAAAAGCACCAGGAAGTTACTGGTGCTTGAAATTTTGATTTGCTATCCCCTGCAAACAAACACAAAGCTTGATGATTCAGTGCATCTGCAGTTTCAGAGACATATATTGGAGATTAGAAAGGGAAAACAACCTTATAGTGCTATGCAAAGCCTGCAGCAGGTAGGAATATATCCTCACACTTTCTGTGGGACATAAAGAGGTAAAACACAAGCAGTACCTCATCACCTTGGATGAATTTGATTTGTTCAAAAGCATGGGACAATTCAACAATTGGAAGGGCTACTTGAAGTTCATTATGATAAAGTTCTCAAAAAAAAAAAAGCTCATAAAACATTTTATTCACTTCTGTCTGTGACTCCTCCTAGAAAATCTAGGAATAGATTATCTAGAGAATGTGACTGGTATTTTTCTTCCTTCTTTTTTCTTTGCCTTTTAAAAGCAAAGCATGTGGGAGTGTAGGAAGAATACCTTCCAATTTCTCAGGCATTATTTCCCTCAAGATTATTATGACAATACCCTGGCAGTATTTTTGTATATGTGTATATATGCACCTTGAATTGAAAACACCAACAAAACCAAAACTAAAAACAGAATCTAAAACTCCAGGCACTTGTTAAATCTAAGCTAAATTCCCTGCTGGGCCTGTGCTGGGAACAGAAACAGTGGAGCACTGCTCGGAGGGCAGTGTGACAGTGAAGTCACTTGGAGCTTTCACCTCCACCTGGGCAGGGCTGAAGGACGTGTCAGGGAGGGGGAGACCTGAGTATCTGCCTCTTCTTCATGCTGGGGGAAGGAGCTGCTGCTAGGAATAGTTCCAACATGCTTCTTACAGAGCTTTTAAAAGCTCTGAGAGAGCAGCAGTAACGTGTAGCACAAGCAAGTTGCTGTACTCTTGCTGGTCGTGTTCACGCTGTTCTGTCAAAAGGGCCCATCTGTGTCCTAAAAACCAAGATCTCTGCCTGTCTCTGTCATGGATCCTTTGGAATACCCTTCCAATATCCTGGCAAGTTCAGGATATTCAGAGCATCTAGGAAAAGTCACACCTATGTTCTACAGGATTTTCTTTCCTTCAGTCTTGGTCTGGTAACAGATATTGTACCTTGCTGTGCGTCTTCACCCTTCCTGCCACTGACTACCACTCCAGCAGGTCTTTTATTAAGAAAAGCCTCTAAATCACATCTAAAGGCATGATTATGATTATGACTGTTATTACTATTGTTATTGTTAATGTGGTGCCACCACACGTTCAGGCCCCAAGCTGGTAACCTATTGTATTTGCAGGGACCCTTGTGGCAGGGAGGAATGA
>VYZP01076298.1:304-14377 GCA_013400635.1 Hypocryptadius cinnamomeus
GGTTTTTGGCCTTGAGACGGAGTCCTGAAGGGCAAAGGGATGGCTGGACATTTTTAAAGAAGAGGATCTAAGAGACCATCCCCATGTGCCAAAAGACCAGGTGGCGAGATAGGAGACCAGCCTGGCTGATTAGAGTGCTTTAGCTTGAACTCTAGGAAAAAAATATGTACCAGAATGTTGTAGAAGTTATGCAGGGAGATAATTGGAATGGACAAAGCCCAACTAGAAATTAAACTGGCTACTGCCATGACAGACAATAAAAAATGTTTTTGTATATACATTAGCAACAAAAAAAAATCTAAGGAAAATCTCTCTCCTTTATTGCATTCAGAGGGAAACAAAATGACAAAGGATGGTGAAAAGTCTGAGGCACTTATTGCTTTCTCCGCCTCAGTCTTTAATAGTAATACCAGCTGTTCTCCAGGTACCCAGCCACTTGAGCCAGAACACCGGGATGGGGAGCTGAATGAAACCCCCCATAATCCCAGGACAAATGGTCAGCAATCTGCTATACCGCTTAGACACACACAAATCTATGGTGCCAGGTAGCATCCACCCACAGATATTCAAAGGTCTGACAGAAGTACTCACACAGCCACTTTTCATCATTTACCATCAGCCCTGCCTAACAAGGGAGATCCCATTTTCCTACAAGTCAAAGGAGTCTCAGGGCAGCTGTTATTGCTCCCTACAACTACCTGAAGAGACTCTTCTCCCAAATAACAAGTGATAGGACAAGAGGAACAGCCTGAAGTTGCACTAGGGTAGATTTAGATTGGATATCAGAAAATAGTTTTTCATGGAAAGTATTGTCAAGCATTAGAACAGGCTGCCCAGGGAAATGGTTGAGTCCCCATCCTTGGAGGTATTTAAAAGATGTATAAGGACAATTAGGGACATGTAGGCACATAGTTTAGTGGTGGACTTAGCAGTGGTGGGTTAATGGTTGGACTTGATGACCTTAGGGGTCTTTTCCCATCTAAATTATTCTATTATTCTACAAATTTGACCAGTTGCACTGAGGTCAAGGAGGCTGCAGCCTCTGAAGCATTGTGTCAGATGTGTTGTTTAGAACCTTTGAAAATCTGTCACATTAGATCTTTGTCAATAGTACTGGCTTTACTAGAAGTAGAGGCTGGTCATTCTGTCAGCTGGGATGGAATTCTGGGAATTACCAAGCAAGGAAAATTCATTGCCTTACACTGCTCATTTATTTGGTAAGTATATTTTTGTTTTATCACTTTACAATTATTCATAATAACTTTTAAGTGTTCTGTAGTATATTTGGAAAAAGTAATATACTGTCAATAATTTAAAAGCATTGTACACCTTTTTCTATAAATTTTTTATTAGGAAGACTTAATTTTGGATATGAATTAAGAAAATGACAGCCCTCTGAAATACAAAATAAATCATTGTATTGACAGTTTTGCAAAGTTTGCCTTCCATGTGGCCATGTTATTTTTCTTTTATGGTACTTATCTGGGAAGCATGATTATTCTTTTGTCATGTGCTGGTTAGTGCACATGGAGTCAAACAGGCCCTCATTGAAGGGCAAAGAAAGCTGTTTTATATCTGGGAGCAAATGAGTGTGCTCAGCTGGAAAGAACTTCTGAAGTGCATCATGCAGCAAACCATAGTTGGCTGAAGACAGACCCCAAAGGTCTATCTCTCAGGAGAGCTGTCCAATATTAGATGATAATATCTGCATTTATTTTGCTTGGTTAAACATATAGACGTTAGCTTTTGAAGTCTGAGCCTGTCTTAAAATCAATGGGAGGAAAAAACCCAATAAAACCAAACTCATTTCATCCGAGGAAATGCATGAAAACAGATTAATTATTTTTCCTGCCAAATCTACCCTTTTTAATGCATTTACAAAGAAATTCAATGTGTTTAGGAGTGATTATGGCAACTGAAGTTAGAGAACGCATATTCCATTTTCTGCTATGGAATTCAAAATGTAGAGGGAAGTCTGGGATTGTAATCCATGCTCTCAAACACTGTGCCTCACACTAACTTCTAAATCCCTGTCAAGGAACCTCATTGAAAACTTTAGAGTGCTCACTTCCATTTGAGAACTTTAAGATGTGATCTAGTATATATTTTGAGGTCTGCGGACCTTAAGAAATCTGGACCTACTGTAGAGTTTAGCAAAAAGCCACCAAGATGTTTGAGGGACTGAAGCATCTGTCCTATGAGGAAAAATAAAGAGAGATGGCACTATTCAGCCTAGATCACCTCAGGGATAGCTCATCAATATACATGAATACAAGATGGATGGGTGCAAAGAGAACGGAGCCAGGCTCTTCTCAGTAGTGCCCAGTAACAGGAACCAGAGACAATGAGCACAATCTGAAACATGGAAGGTTCCATCTTAGCATCAGGGAACATTTTTTTACTGCGAGTGTGACTGAGCACTGGCAAAAGTTATCCAGAGATGTTATGGTGTTCATATCCTTGGGAATATTAAAAAAAATCTGAACATAAAAATCTGGGCAAAGGGGTCTAGGTGGCCTTCCTTGAGTAAGGTGGTTTAACAAGAGATCTCTTTCAGATTCAATAATTCTGTGAGTCTATGATATGAAAGGAGGATCTTGACACCAAAATATCATATCTTATAAGAAAACAAACAAAAAAAATTTACTCCATTCCATGAAGAATTTTAGCCTTCTTTATAATTTAGAAGTATGCAGATCATGTAAGCATTTCTTTGGAAAGGTAGTCTAAGACTGTACTGGAAATGCTGATAAGTAATGGTGTGGCTAGGACTTTAGAAAATTTTTGGTTTTTTTCCAAGATTTGGAGGAGGGGGCTGGAAAGAGAGTGTTCTGAACACAACTAAAGTCATCCCTAACATCTTTTTCCCTCTTGATCTCGGTGTCACAAATGTTTGTGGAAATGAACAAAAAATCAAGCAATCAATGGCTTGTGGCATAGCAGTGTCAATACAGCTACAGCTTGTTAGTGATTGCTTTACAATTTACTAAATATAGCACAATGCAGTGACTAGGTAGTGAAAAAGACCTAAGGGCTAAGTTTCTCATCTCAGGGAAAATTGCTTAGGGTTTTTTTATGCTTGGTTGATTTTCTTTTAAAGGGAATCTGACACTGTTCAGGGCACCTACCTCTAAATTCATACCACCCAAGTTCAGAAATTTAAGTGGCTTGTCTAAGCTAACAGTTCAGTTGCCTTAGGTTTCTGCTCTATAGCTTCTATTGCCACGTACCGCTTCCATTTCAACACTTTGTTTTTAGTTAGGTTAACCTTAGCAACGTTGATAGATGCCATGTCTCTCATTCAGTGTAAAAAAAACCCATCACCCTGTCTACATCCTTTATAGCTGAAACAGTAATATCTGTTGGCTGTAAAAATATACAGACAGAGCTGGAGTAAGAGTTATCTGTGTTTTCCTATACTTCGCTATAAAGAGAGGCTTACTGTGATCTGGTGATAAACTTAGACATGCAGGAGTGACAGGACTAAAGCCCTCTGTGTGAGAAGGAAACAGCAAGCTGAAATAAAAAAAACACAGAGGAGAACAATATACAGAGATACACAGACACAAAAATATTGTTTTCAGTGTCATTTCAACATAGGGCTTTTTGAGCTAAGTGTTAGAACTATGCTGAAAAGGGCTAGAAATTCTGAGAAAGGAAAATGTAAAGACCAGTGGCATTTTGTTTTCTCATTGGTTCTTGCCTTTTGTGACCCTGTCTTCAGAGAAAGAAGATGTTGCATATTCCTTAAATAACTTTGGGACATCTCACTCAACAAAATACTCCAAAATATTGCTACCATTATCTCATACTGGCCAATCGTTTAAATTTGAAAACTACTTAGAGGTAAACTGGAGATGGGGTTGCTGGTTTTTTTCTCTTCCATGACATTCTTAACACTTGAGACTACAGGATTCAAAAAATCCTTAATTTTATGACCATAAGCTAACACCAACTTTTTCATTAAGACACTGAAAAGAAGACATCTGATGGCCAAGTTGTTTTAATGTAAGATATATAGTTTTATAGCAGATGTGTCAGGAATATGGAATTGTCTCAATATGGTTGCATCTTTATATTGCCACAAAAGGAAAAAAAAAAAAAAAAAGACTGGAAATTAATGTACATTCTGTTTCCCTGCTTTTATATTTTAAATTTTTCTGTTAAAAAAAGAAGAAAATATTAAGAAATATTATTAAATGCTTGCCACACTTAATTCAGATTATAACAAAGTCAGCTCAAAACATTGTAATTCTTGCATAGATTTTAGTGGAATTTGGATCAAAATTTACTTCCGAATGAAACAGATAAGGAACATGAAGTAAAAAATAAAATCAATCCTGTATGAAGCATCCTTAGAAATGAAAGTAGACTCGGGAGTAACTGTTTGTGAAACGAACTGAGCAATGGAAATGTGATTCTAAAACTTATTGAAAATAAATAATATAATGATCTTTTATCTTGGTGTGTAATATAGAAGTAGTATGAGGGGTATTATTAATAAAGGCAACACACAGTTACTAAGGATGCGTTGTAAGCAGTCATGTGAATAACAAGCCCATGAAAGATTACTCATTATTATTTGGAAAAGAGCACAGATACTGGTCAGAAAGATGTAAATAACTTCTACAAAAATCATATCAGCATTTCTATCTTTTCCAAAAATCACATAAAATTATTAAAACTTTGATTTCTTTTCTTGTTATTTTGAAACCTTCCTTTAGAAAATCTTTTTTTCCAGACAAATACATTATGCAAACATCCAGTTCCCATGAAAACAATCTCATTAAAAATCTTTCATAAATAATATTTGATTTTTATTACTAAATCCTGACGTGAGAAGCACAGACACACATTCTGACCTTCTATGGTCACACTTGTTTTTCTGACCTGTTCTTCTTGTCCCCTTTCTTTTACAGAAGTGCCACTGGCAAATCACTGCTGCTCAGTGTGCTGAAGAAAAGCTGGCTTTCTCACCATGTGTTGTTTACACTGGTAAAGTGTGCATTAGACTGCAATTTCTTCCATCTATTATGGTATCTCTGACATTTCTCAGACTGGGAAGGTAAAAATCCCTTTATTTTGATATTTTCCTTACTTTTGATACTTTCCTTATTTAATCTTAACATCCAGAATCACTCTTATTTTCATGAGAGTGAATGGAAAACAACTTGGAAATTAATGTGAACATATATTAGAGTGGGAGGAATGTCAGTTTCTGAGTTAAGTGTATCAGGTGATATATGTCAATTATAGAAAGCATTTTCTTCAGGGGAAAGGAAGAGCTGTATTGATAGTCTGATAGGGGACTGAAGCTGAAGCAATCCATGTAGAAAATCTCTTTGCTTGGTGGTGTTGGGTTAACTTTATAGATGTGTATGTATGTGGCAATGATCTTGGTAATTTCTTTGGAAAAAAATGTGGAAGAGAAGCATCTAAATTTTGTGGAGATCAAGTATAGAAATAACTAGGCTTTTGAAGGTAACTGCTGTTTTTTCCTCATTTTCTTTCTATTTTTGTTTCTTTTTCATAGTTCTGAAACAAAGGAAGAACTGGAACTTCACTTTAAACACATCTGCTGTACTATCTAACCCCAAAACTAAGCTTAGGCTGAAAAATAATAAGCATTTTTTGGGTCAGATTTCACCTGATGTACTCCTGGATATAATGTCAGAATGTCTCTGCAGTTCATCTCATTCTACTGCTGAATTCAGAAACACGTTCAATCTCCACAGTCATGTGTCCCCTCTGTCCTTAGAGAGATCCTTGATGAAAGTGCTATTCCCTAGATGAGGGCATGCAGACAATAATTCCAGGGGTCAAGTATGCATGTATTGTGATTTAATCCATCTGACAGCTAAACACCACACAGCCATTTGCTTATTCTCCTCCAGTTAGATAGTGGACAGAATAAAAAAGAAAAGGTGATACTTTTATAGGTTGAGATAAAGACACTTTATGGATGCAAAAAGAAGGCAAAAAAATTAAAATTGTAAAAGAATACACACACTAAGTGATGCATAATCCAATTTGCCACCAATCACTGACTAAGCAGTATGTTACCACCCCCTGGCCAACTCCCTGCAGTTTTATTGTTCAGCATGGTTTTCTATGCTATGAATATTCCTTTGGGTCAGCTGTCTTGGCTAAGCTCCCTCACAAATTCTTTGGCACTCCCAGCCCTCTTGTTGACTGGGCAGCATAAGAAGCTGAAAAGTCTTGATTTAGTGAAAGCACTGCTCAGCAGCATCTAAAACATCAGTGTGTGTTATCAACATCATCCTAAGTCCAAAACACAGGAGTCTACCAGCTGCTAGGAAAATTAATCAAGCCCAAACCAGGACAGCTTGCATGTCTCCTACTACTTCTAAAAGCCTCTGTTTCCTTTCCTATGTCCCTCATGCTTAGCAAAATGTCATTCAGCTTCACTTATCCACGAAAAAGAAAACAGTCTTTCTTCTTGATCTCACTGAAGCCTCAGAAAAATACTAATATGTCACTAATGGAATTTTCTTGTTACCAGTTCAGATTTCCTTCTTCAACAGCACTTCAGCATCTGAATGCAATCCATTAGTCACCTTGAATTCCTGTTAAGAGTTGTGTACTCCATTAACCCACAAAACATTCTCCTCTCTTCTCTGAACAGATGTTATTAAACAGAGTTGCAAGAAAAGGGCCTCTAGTACACTGACCATGTAACAGAGTGTGTGCTCCCTGCACTTCTTATCTTCACAGTGGTTTTATGACATGGAGGGAACACAAATCACAAATCTTTAGTAAAAGCCAATTGCACCCTTGACTGAAAACTAAGCAATAAGAAATTCTATCTGCACAAAAGGATAAGGGCTACTGTGCCAGGTCTTTCAGATTCTTTCAGGGTAAATTCATTGAGCAAGGGTGGGAGATTTTTGTAAAGATATATCTATGAGTGGGTGACTGCTAAACCTTTTCATTTAGGAAATAGAATCTCATTAAGAGCTTGCACAAGACATTCTAACCATAGATGAGTATTCCCAGGATTTTGTGACTGATGAACCAAAAAGATGGAGTGATTCCTTCATTAACATTGCAGTGAACACAGCTTAGTATGTTTCCAAACAAGTTGACAATGTTCGAAGTCCACCTAGAATATTCCATATCTATAGATATGTACCAAGCTAGGCAACCCACTCACATCCTGGGTGTTGGCAGTTGGGGCTGCAGGGTGGTCTCTGTGAGGGGCTGCCAGGGTTCCCCTGTGCCATACACAAATGGCCCCTGCAGCTCCAAGTGACCCACTGGAGGGCATGGCTGAGCCCAGCAGCCAGGGCAGTGGCTCCTTGGGGAAAGCATGTTAAAGAAAGGGCAGAAAACTCTTTGAGAAAGAGGGGGCGGAATAGTCAGGGTGAAGCTGAGCCTGTGAAGAAACAGTATTGAGGTGGAAGGTAGTTTTTATTTTGTGATTGTTTTTCATTGTCCTATCTCTTATAAATTGTCAACAAATTAAATTCATCTTTCCCAAGTTGAGTCAGTTTTTCCCACGACAGTGATGGTTGCAGGTGATGTCCCTGCCCTTATGTCAACTCATGAACTTTTTCATCTTATTTTCTCCCCTTTTTCTCCTCCCAGCCGAGGAGGGAGAGTGAGACAGTGGCTGGGTAGACGTCTGGCAGCCGGACAAGGTCAACCCACAACACATTCCACTAAATGGAAGAAAAATGGACAAAACATGTTTATTGTTTTAAGAATGATTATTGAGACATGAAGTGTAGGAAGTACAATAAATGCAGGAACAAAAAGCTGTCATTGTTCTTCATTTACACTTTTTTTTAAAGAATAAACTTGAAGGAGCCATTTTCTCTGCAAGTGATAACGGTCTAACATGGATTCTAATTATTTTTGCTTGTCTATAAGTATTTTCTTCTCTTGCCATTTATAAGATACTGCAACAGTCATTTCTATTCCCTGATTCTGGTTTCTGGTTTTTCCTACTGCAATTTGTTGTATTTGGTTTGTAATTAATTGTAATTTGTTTTGAAATTTACTGCATTTGGTTTGTGTGGCCAGGTTTTGGCAGTGGAGGCGTTGCAGGGGTGTCTTCTGCCTAAGGCTTCTCCTGTGTGCAGTAAAGTCAATGCCAACCAGCTCCAAGATTGACCTGCTGCTGGTCAAGGCCAGGCCTGCTAACAGTGGCAGTAGTCCCTCTGGAATAACAGATTTAAGAAGGAAACTAAACCCTGCAATTGCAGCCAGAGGGAGGAGTGAGGATGTATACAGCTGCCTTTCAGAAACCCAGGTCAGGCCGGAAAGCAAGGGAGGATGTGCTCCATGCGCTAGAGTTGAGATTCCCCTGCATACCAGGCACATGGAAGTGCAGACTATGGTGAGGCAGCTGTGCGCCTGCAGCCCATGGAGGTTCATGATGCAGCAGAGATCCACCAGCTGCCCATAGAGGAAGTCAGGCCAGAGCAGGTGGCGAGGCTGTGGCACTGTGGGAAGCCCTTGCTGGAGCAGATATCTGGCTGGAGCTGTGAACTTTTGAAGACCATAACACAGACCATACATGATGAATTGACTGCAAGTGAGGAGGTAGAGAAAATTGGGAGTAAAGTCAAGCATGGGAAGAAGAGCAGGATGGGGAAAAGGTGTTTTTAAGAATTTTTTTCTTTTTCTTATTATCTTGTCTGATTTTATTGGTAATAAGTTGTCCTGGATTAGGGCAAATTTGGGAGAAAACCTCAAAAAAGGGGGCCCCCCCAGAAAGCAAACCCACACGACCCCTTCCCCCCCACCGGTTCGGGAAGGATTCCTCGGACAGAAGTGGAAAGAACCTGTTTATTTAACAGGCAAAACACCCCCAGCACACAAAATGAACAATAGCAGATAACAACACACTTTCACCAATCTGAAAAGGATGACAAATTCAGAAAGTCTTTCCTGTGAGTGATCACTCTGTTGTCAGTCTCTCCGGTGCTGGGGATTGCTGCTGCAGGCCCACAAGATGCCAGCTCCCGGTGTTTCCAGGTCCCAGTCCGGAATAGGTTCGAGTGGTCCCAAAAAAGGGAAAGGGGCGGGGGAAAACAGTCCAGGAAAAAATCTGGACTGCTTAGCTAAGCTACCTAACAGACAGAAGCAGGGAGCAAAAGCCGAGCAGAAGCAGAAGCAAGAGCAAAGCAAGAAGCAAGGCAAAAGCAGAGCAAAAAGCAAAGCAAAAGAAAAAAGCCACCCTAATGTACCGCCCTGTCTCTCTCTGTCCCNATGTACCGCCCCGTCTCTCTCTGTCGCGCCGGCCTGATAACAAATCCAAACAAAACTTGCTCTTCAGAGCCAGGCACAGAGCATAATATCCAACATTAACAGAACACACGAATGGGGATACAAGCATCATAACCTCACCCTAGGACATAAGTTAAATTAATTTTTCTCGAAATAGAATCTGTTTTGCCTGTGATAGTAATTGGTGAGAGATCCACCCCTGTCTGTCTCAATCCTTTTGCTGTATTTCTCTCCCCTGTCCAGATGAGAAGGGAACTAATAGAGCAGCTTGGTGGGCACTTGGCATCCAGCCAGGGTCAGCCCACCACAACCACTTTTCTGTTTTTGCACATCATTCCTTCTACTTAATAAGGAATAATATAATATATTAATAAAAAATATACATGTATGATTGAAGCCCAAAAGATTATGAGTAGAGGAAGACAGAAATTCTGTATTTGTTTCTCTGTGCTGCATAGGTGGCGCATGTGAAAACACTGCTATTTATGTCAAAACATTAGCAAGGAAAGATTTGCAAAGACGACATCAGAGTGGTGATATGCCACAAAGCACTTCAGTCTCAGAAAAGACACCAAAAGAACCATTCAAGGATTAAAGACAGTTTGAATATAAACAAGTTTATTATTGAAGTATCAATTATTGCATGCATCAAAACAACTAAATAAGGGATACACTACAAATGGTAACATCAAAGCAAAAGATAGCTCTAATTTTGGTTGAATACTAGCATGAAAAAACATTTTAATGGAGCCTGTTTATCAGTTCCTGTGTTTTCTTCTAAGCTACTTTATCCCCCATGGTAATAGCTGCTGAGTGTCATGAACATTTCGAGTGATGTCTTATTCAAGATGGAGAAAAAAGGTTTGTGCAGAACCATGTACCTCTGTAAAATGAAAAATTGGTTTTAATTGTAAGATTTGTAATACAATGTATCTGTATGTAAACAGTATATATGTGTATGCCTGTGTATACATATTTGCATATACATAGCCAATGTGGCCATGCACAAATTTTAATAAAAAAATCATTATACTTTGAAGACAAATATGAAGACAGGGTGCTCATTTCAGAAATTAACAATCTGTGAACCAGATTGGAAATCCCTTTATCAGGATACCTTTACTATGCACATAACCCATCCCATTAATCTCAACAGAGATGCTCGTGTCTGTAACTGTACTCCAAGTGAGTCAGAACTTGGCTGCTTGGCATTAAGCATGCACTTGTCATGTCATCTGTGTTACACTTTATAGGAGAGGGAGTGCTATTTGACCTTTATTTCCTTAGTCTTTGAGAATAAATTAACATTAAATTTAAAAGATAAATGGCATTGCCAGTATAGGTTATGCTGAAAAGATTTTTCAGTTATGTCAATTTGCTAAATACTGTTTGTGCGTAGTACCAGCACATAAACTCACACAAGTCATTCTTTCATTTCATATTCAGACTAGATTCTAAGTAATGTGATTATAATGCATTCTGTGGAAAAATGCTTTCATTGAAACCAAAATAAAATTAATATGGATCAATGATCAATACCTGACAATTATATACCTGATAATCAAAAGAAAATAAAGGATTGAAGGGTAATATTAATTAACAGACATAAGTTGTCAGTTTATCGGATTTTCTTTCTCCCAGCTCCAATTGTTGTTCATAAGAAGCCCCTAGACCTTATCAAACTTTACAGGTCAACTTCACTGGTTTTCTTTTCTAAGACAGACTTATTTATTTCACTGATCATGCCTTATCCCATGGGAATTCTTATCTTAAATGTCAAAAGTGTGCCGTATGCAATGACATTTGTATTAGAGACATCCATACTTTGGAAGTTAAAGTGAGTTGATGTAATTCCCTTTTAGCTGTATTCTGGTACTATCTTTAGCTGCCAAAAATTTTGGAAGGTAGTTATTTGTTGACTGACAATTCCATGTATCTTTTCTTTTAATCTGCCATTATAAAGATTATCTCATTCACCTGTGAGTAGTATGACTTTGGACCATTTTTTCTTATGAGTTATGACAGCATTTCCATAGCTTCATTTTTCATTCCAGTATTTATCTTGTTTTATCCCTAATAACAGAGATGCTCATAACTGCCAAGGGGTGTCTGTTTTGTTTGCATTGTTGAATTCACACTCTCTAGGAAATAATGAGATAGATAGGAACAAATCTGTAAGAAAATAACCAAACAATTACTAATTCCAGTCAATTAAGTGATATCAACAGAAAAAAAAAAAGGATAATGCTGTTCCATTAGTATATTTGCATTAATTTAGTGTAGGGGTACAATTTGAAAGTCAGACATTTTAAATTGGCTGGTCCTAGTTCTGCCTAAACTGTTGTGTGAGTTCAAGCAACTCACAAGACTGCTGAGTGTTGATATTTATACAATGGAGAAAATGGTGCTCATAAACCTATGTGATATCTGTATTGTGCTTTGACTAAGTATTTATTTAAAATGCTTTGAGAGTCTACTTGAAAATGTCTATGTTTATGGAAGCTTTGGCTTCTCATTCCTTTTCTCCAAGAGTGTGGTGTTTTCTCTACTTTGGAGTTCTATATTATGCTGTTACAGAATATTAAGAGACTTTACCATCTTATGCTGTGCAAGTATTGAGAAGTCAGAAGTCATACTTAAGTACCCAACACATAGAAAGGAAAAATATTTAAATATGGTTTGGGAACAGTGCATATGCTATTTGTCCTCTTTAGTGAGAAGATACCCTTCACAAAGTAGAATAAAATTCAGTTTTACAGATTACAGAATAAAATTTCAGTTTTTCATATTTCTCATATTTTCTGTCAAGCTCTACTTTTAATAATGAACAGCACATATTTGGCTTTTGTGATATCCAGAAATTGTCTGAAAACATTAATTTTCCATAAAAAGGAACCATAAATTATTTCCATAAATTATTATGATAATAATTTACCATAAATATAAACAAAAGCAAGCAGTTGTAATAGAACATCTTGAAAATTATTTGAAAAAGAAAAATCTTTGCACCTGATGCTACACTTTAAGCTTTGCTTTTATTGCTTTAAAGATAAAATTCTTTCTTGTACTTACATTATAGCGTACCATTTCCATTTAGCGTGTACGACTGTAAGAAGGCTATAGTAGTCTTGATTAAAGTAATTAACATCTAAAGATAAGATACCACCTACTTCACTATGGCTGAATTTCAATACTGCTATTTTGGAAAACAAAAGGGTCTATTAACGTCTTTAATATCATTATGTTACTTTAAATCAGTTTCAATATAAGACTGATTTACATTGCTGTACTTTTAAAAAACAAAAACAGTATAAAAAAAGTAAACACTGCAAGTAAAGTCTAAAACATTGTGGAGTTATCTAATGGAAAAAAAAGGGGGGGGAGAAGTTAATATTTATAAGATTTTTTCCACTGATAAATAATTAAATACTTTCCATAGAATATATTTTATTCTAAAAAAAGACAATAAAACCAAAACCCCACAATGAAAGAATATGAAATAACTTTGTCTGTGATCATCTGACAATATTCTCCCTGTCTTACCTCTTGTTCATTAACATCTATATTTCCCGATTAAGTTTAAAGTGCTTAATTATAGGACCTATATTTAAAAGACAAACAAACAAACCTAAATGCAACCTAAACTAAGAGAAGGATCACCAGCCATTCTATTATTTTGCAGTCTGTGGGGAGACAGGAACTTTCATGAGTTTTGCCAGTATAAAACCTGAAATACCTCCTGAAGGTATTAAAGCCTAACTAAGTCCATTCACTACTAAGAAACCTACCATAAAAATATTCCTAAATTTACATACTGTACATTAACATATGAAGTTGGATGGGATTAACCTAGACCTTGGTAATGAATTCTATTACATTTTTTATAGTTAATTTAATATTAGTCAAATAGAAGAATATTCAATAACATTTGATAGCTTCATTATATTGGGAGAATTGGGCCTTTCCTATGGACTGTTATTGTACAGACCAGAACACACATGCCACAGTGGCCATCTTTTTCAGTGTTCTTTTACAAATACCTAAGCCCAAAATCAAGTCATTAACCAAACCACATTTGTTTATGCCTCCCTATCTTCACAAATAATATTAATTATTCTCAACTCTCTGTCCCAAAATGCAAACATTTATGTACTTTATTTTTAGACATATTTGAACAAACAAATTCCATGAATTTTCATTTTCAGTTTCCAAGAGTCCATTTATTTCTACCTGTTTTTAGTTTAACTTAAAGGAATGCAGACTGTCTTTTAAAGCATCTAAAGAATAACAGGCAATAAATAAATGATCTCACATAAAATCTGGTGACCTGAGTTCCCCTTGAATTTTTGTTGTTATTTTTCTGTCTGTTTAAGAAGTAAACATCATTCATATTTATAAATGTGATCTGCTGAAAGAGCAGGAAATCATTTCAACCCAGTCTTATAAACAATAATACAGAAGATTATATATTTTTTGCAGTTAATATGAAAAAACTTTAGAAAGAAAGAGCTGGCCTTCAACTTCATATAGGCATGAACTTTTTCTGAAGCTTAACCAAGAGCGTAAAAATTATAAAATTGTAACTAATAATAAGTAACACTTTTCTTTTATGTACCTTGCCCTTAATTTTTACATCTTTAATTTGCACATAAAAAATTTAAGAAAGATCAGGTCCCTATCATTTTAGTGTATAAATTCACAATTCCTAAGGAGTCTGTATTATAAATTTACACAGAGTAAATTTGTGCTTTCCTACAAAATGTCTTGCTCTGTTCAGTAGGAAAACATCAACAACAAACACCAGAAAGCTCAGTAAGC
>VYZP01076309.1:0-41989 GCA_013400635.1 Hypocryptadius cinnamomeus
TAGGTGGGAATTTAATTTTCTCTTGTACATTGCATAAAAACCTATGGTTTAACAGGCTAAAAATTGGGATCATGGCAAGATTCCTATTTCCTGATTCCATTTGTGCCTTTGACTCTGTCAGATGTACAGCAAGACTCACCTCTCACCAGAGGTTTGGGGTGAAAATTCGTAGTGAAATTTTCAGTATAAGACCAGACTAAGCTGGACACGGTCTGTTACTGGTAGAATATGTGCTGGTGTGCTTAGGCACTGATACTTTACAGCTGAACTTCTTTGTGTTTGAAAATCTCATTCTTCCAGAACGACTGGCCTGAAGGCTACCAACTTTCAGCTTCCATGAATTTTCGCTGGCCTCAGTGTGTACCTAACAATCTAAAAACTCTCATACCTAATGCTAGCAGTGAAGCAGTGCAGCTCATGAGAGACATGCTACAGTGGGACCCCAAAAAGCGGCCAACAGCTAGTCAGGTTTGATTTTATTTTCTTTTTGTCTGCTTGTGATTTTTTTCTTTTAATGCAAGGAACAGTCATTTAGCAGTTGCTCAGGGGTGCAGTTCTTAGAAAGGAGGAGAATCCAAGAACAGTTTGAAAGACAAAAGAGGGTAATTAAGAGAGAGTAATTAATCTTTTGCATGAAACATCAACTGCTTGGGGTATGTGCTCATTAATCAAAGGTGTGACTGCAGCATGTAAATGTACTTGAATTAAGTGTAATCCAGTCACTGTGAATAGCAGCAGAGTGAAGGTAGGATGTATGGCTGAAGGCTGTGATGCAGTGTTTGTTGTGGTGTGTCACAGAATGACTGGAATCTGGTTCCATCACCTCGCCCTAGGCAGCCTGTGCCAGTGCTCCGTTACTCTCAGAGTAAAAAAGTGTTTCTTGATGTTCAAAAGAAGCTTCCTGTGTTTCAGTTTGTGCCCATTGTCACTGGGCACACCTGAAAAGAGGCTCATTCAATCTCCTTTGCACTTTCCCTTCTGGTTTTTTGCATACTTTGATAAGATCCTCAAGAACCTTTTCTTCTCCAGGCTGAACAGTCCCAGTTCTCTGTCTTTGCTCATATGTGAGATGCTCCAGTCCCTTAATTACCTTTGTAGCCCTTTGCTGGACTCTCTTCACTATGTCTATCTCTCTCTTCTTCTGGGGAGGCCAGAACTGGACACAGCGGTACAGGCATGACCTCACCTGTGCTGAACAGAGGGAAGGATCACTGCTCTTGACCTGCTGGCAATGCTCCTGCTCTGGCAGCCCAGGACTTAGTCTTATTTGCAGCAAGGGCATATTTGGTAGCTGTTCCATGTTCAGCTTGGTGTCTGCCAGGTTTTTCCCTGCAAAGCTGCTTTCCAGGTGGTTCACCTCATCATGGACTGGTGCATGTGGTTATTCCTTCCCAGGACTTGGTATTTATCCTTGTTAAATTGGTGAGGCTCCTGTCATCCCGTTTCATCAGCTTGCCAGAGTCCTGCAGGGTGGCAGCCCAGCTGACCAGTGTGTCAACCCCTCCTTCTACTTGTGTCATCAGCAGACTTGCTGAGGGTGCACTCTGCACCACCAGCAACATCATTAATGGAGGTGTTGGAACAGTATTTGCTCCAGTATTGGCCTCTGGAGAACACGGATACTTCCTGGCCTCTAACCAAGACTTTGTTGCACGGACTGCCACCCTTTGGGCCTGACCTTTCAGCCAGCTGTTAGTCCACCTTGCTCTATGTTCCTCCAGCCCAGTGTTGCCTGTGTAAGGCTTGCTTTTGCTGGGCAGCCTCAGCTTAAGTGCATTGCAGATATGTTCCAACATCCTGTACATAAGCATTGCCCAAGTCATCAGTATTGCATGTACAGGTGGTGGTAGCTGCTGGTTTCAGGTAGTACTCAACTATTACAATGAGCAGGGCACCTTTTGGAAAACAGATGGGATTCTTGACACTTGACTTCAAGGGCCATAGCTGAACCTTTGTGATTTAACTGGACCTTCAGTGCAAATTGAAATTAAAAGCTTGAAATTTAATGAAAACAGTTTAAAAGTGAAATAGATGAAGAACTCTCAAAGATAATGAAGAATAAAAAAACACTGACTGCAACAGTATTAAGAGCACTAACAAATGTTTTACAGTAAAGTATAAATAGAGTGACGAATCTGAGCTTTTAGAATCTTTTTGCAGTAAGAAGTCTTTGGGAAGGGAAGATGAGTGTGCCTGAA
The DNA here is from genome assembly GCA_013400635.1 of Hypocryptadius cinnamomeus. Classification (NCBI taxonomy): domain Eukaryota; kingdom Metazoa; phylum Chordata; class Aves; order Passeriformes; family Zosteropidae; genus Hypocryptadius; species Hypocryptadius cinnamomeus. The sequence goes on from VYZP01076309.1 coordinate 2,199, forward strand.
ACAGCAAGATGGATTAATTGCCTTTACTGACAACTTCCTAATTACTTGTAAGGCACATAAAAGTACTTCTACTAACTAACTTTACTAACTTGTCAGAAAAGGTAGAGGCTAATTTCCATAAGGCTTGTATTTCTTTCACTTAATTCAGTCTTAGGAATGGAGAATGGAGGAGGTGTTTCTGGGGTTACTGAGTTTTGCTGGCTGAATCTGTAATGATGAGAGGATTGTGTTTCACGCACACACATGAAGAGACAGCATGTAATGAAACATACCTTTAGATGCCATATACCTGGTTAACTATCTTAATTATGCAGAACCTTTCCTTCTGTAGTAGTACACAGAGGATTTGATAATTCAGTGTCTCTTGAAAATTGCCTACTATTGCAACATTTTTTCGAAGTGGATTGTGCTCACTAAAATCTAGTGTTGAGAGATGGGTCTTCTGCTGTTTCCTAAGCCACCAAAAAAGGAAATTAAATTTATGCTGACACAGAGGACTGGGGTAAACTAAAAACTTCAGTTTTCTATGTCTAACATCTTTATTACTTTTTAGGCACTTCGATACTCGTACTTCCAGGTTGGGCATGCCCTTGGCATTCAGGAACTGGGAAGACAAAAGGAACTGCATAGTAAATTGTCTCTGCATATTAAGCCTGTCCCTCCAGCACAGCCCCCTCTGAAACCTCATGCCCGAATTTCATCAAGGCCTTTTCAGCAAAGCCAGTCTTCTCAGCACATGGTGTATGCATGTAAGACAGACAACTCTGAGGCTGAGCACAGTAACTATTTACAGGAGGACAAGTCTAACCAGGTTCTTCTGCCTGCAATACACAATAAGGTTCCTCAGCAGGTAAAGGTCCATGTAGCATAAGATAAGCTTTCTGATGTACTGCCTGACTTTTTTCCTTGTGTTTCTTTTTCTTGTTCTCTTTCAAGGTTCTTCTTGTACTTCACTAAAAGGACAGTGAGTGGAACTAAAAAATGGTTCCAACATTCCAACTTTGTGCTAGAAACTGGAAGTTCCTCTATTGAAATCTAGATCAAGTTGCTGTAAAACAAGCAAGTCAGTTTCTTGTTTTAGAGCCATTTTGTGGTACCCTTTACACCTGCACCACTTAGAGGATGACACTGATTTCATACGAATAAAACAGATGTACAGTGTTCAAAATATTAATGGGATTGATGCCAGAGGGAGAAGTATGAAGTTTGAAATGAGGGAAAGGAGACTACTGGCTTCATCCATTTAAGGCATCCAATTTATTGACTGGGAATAATAGTCCCTTTGGTCTTCCATACTGGACATGGAAACCAACAGATTCTTCTTTCAGTATGACAATGTACCCTTTCTGTCTTCTAATGAGGAGACTGGATTCATAAAGTAGGTGATGAGAGCAGACAGTGTGAATACTGCTGCTACAGGGTCAGTCATAAGCAGGGTCTGTACTGACTGGTGTCATACAAAGTCAAAATGTACTGCTCAGTCTGAATGACTGAAGAGACACAAACTTGTGCCTGTGCTGTCCTGCAAGAGAAAAAAAATTAAATGTAGACACAGGCTTGTGGAAACATAAGCGTTCATGCAGTTTTATATTCCCAGCATGGGTCTAGAAGTAAAAATTGAGCATAAGGTAATGGTTTGGGAGGTGCATACTGGAACATGAACAGAATTGGAGTTGAGACCCAAGAAATTTCTTCTTCTGTAAGTTCAAGATGCTTTACTACAGGACAAAATGCAGAAGATACAGAATAGTACAGCAGGCTACAGATTGTGTTCTTAGCATGTTTAATGGAAGTTGAAGATTGTGTTGTTACAGCTCTACTACCACTATTACTCTTTGAGATAGAAGGAAAAAAAGTCCTCTTTGTTCCTGTCACCTAGATTGTAGTCTAAGCATGTGGGTTTGTTTCTTTTCAATCTTTATAACAGAAAACATCTGCTGGGTCTGAGAATATAAATGGTGAACTTAAACCAAAACCTAGGCGAAGATGGGGACATCTTCCCAGGACAGTTAAGAGTTCTGAAGACTGGGATGATTTGGAAGACCTTGATTTCAGCTCTTCCATCATGAGAACAGACTTGAAAAACAAGAAGAGGCAGAATGATGAAACTCTTTGTAGGTAAGGAGTTTTTTATGTGTATGTGCTATTTGGTCTATTTCTTTGCCCTTTTCCTCTTTCTTAGTAATGTTGCTCTTCATGCTTTCTTTGTATCTAGAATGTATATCTATACAATTTCGTGTTCTTTTTTTTTTTCCATTGAAAATTATAACTGGCTTAAGTTTCCCCAAGTTAATTTCTGAATATATACTTTCAATTTTACATGTGGACCATTTTGACATATTCCATGCATATAAACTGTTTTGGACAAGTCTAAGCTGCAGTTTCCATGGATAGTGTACAGAAGAGAGAAACTTACTGAGTGATTTATAAAAACTTTAAAAGCAGTATATAAGGGAACTAGAAGCACAAATCTGATTTTCAGGGGCACTTGCATGATTTCGGGTTGATAATATTCCCTGTTGCCCGTGTGTTTATGGTGTAACAAACACATTACAAGGAAATGATTCCTGGAGATGGGCTGTAGTTGAAAAAGTCAGCTGTGAATATACATGTGCTGTAAGAATTGGACTATACATAGCAATTTTTGAATTACAGATTTGAAAGCATTTTGGACCTGAAGCCTTTGGATGCTGTAGGCTCTGGCAGCAGTGCACGAACTTCCCATGCGACCTTTTTGCGGCAGGACACTCCTACACTGCGAGTTTCTGCAGCAAAGCAACACTACTTAAGCCATTCTAGGTATCGACCTGGTTAGTAAAATACTTTCGTTTTCTTCCTGCAATTCCAACAGGAGTATGAAATAGTCATTGGTACATTAGCTCTTACCATTTGAACTTGTGGAGGGGGGCTACTGCTTGTAGTGTAGATGGCCGCGACACAAACTATATTCTGGTAGTCTAGCAGTACAAACAAGGGGACAGGACTGTTGGTACTTCTTCCTCCTGATGATACTTTTATACTAGGAAGTGCGTTAGAAAATGTCTGTGTATGTTCCAAACTATTCCCTGTCTACTTAAAAAGTATAGGACTGGTCTTGTAGACTGGAAAAGAAAGTGCCAGGTGTTTACCTCATGAGCGTATAGTACCATGAACAACAGGCAAACTAGTAGTGGGAATATGCTTTGCTGTAGTTTGGAGTTAAGCAAAATGCAGATCTATAGAGAATTACGTGCCTGTCTTCATGATAACCTCTGCTGTACTGACACCAGTGCTGAGGCAGGATGAAGTACAGGAGGCAGACAGCTTGTCTGCCAGTATTTAAAATGAGATGAATATAAGTATATTCTTTCTCATAATTTCTATTCATAAAGGTAGTGTTAGCTATTTATTCATTTGTAGTACTACTTCTTCAAAATTAATTAAGTAAACTAGAAGGTATTGTCACAGTAAATTCGGTCTTTTTTCCTGAAATAATAATTGACTTCCAAATTGTCTCACTTAGATAGAGTTTTGGTAGCTAAAACTTGTTTTACTAGAGGAGATTGTAACACACATTGATCCCAAGACTGCTTTAGCCATATCATAAATTGTGAGTGCACCCTTGAATGTCAGGTACCCTGCTTAAATGTGGGAGCCATATTAAATACAAATAATAGGTGTCATCTGAACTGTAGTGCAAACTGTTTGCATAATATGAGGTTTCAGTAGAGACAGAAGGGTACAGTACTATGAGGAAGGGAATTGCCATTATTGCCTCTCAAGTTATCTTGTCACTGTTAGGCTTTTATTGGAAGCACAGATTTCGTGTACATAGCAAGGTTCACTTTCTGTGACATGACAGTATTTGTGATGTCGATGTAAGGTCCCTGTCCTGTAAGCATATATATAAGCAGCCGTTGATGCTAGTGGAACTACTTAAATTGTGATGTCTGCAGGATTAGGGCCAGTGGCTAGTTCCAGCATTCCTGTATTATGAGAGGATGGAGAGTGACTCAGTTACTGAGAGGGGAGAGGTTTTGGCCAAGTTGAACCAGACATCTGCTCTAAGATTGTTCATCAGGTGGAATGAATGCAGGCCTGTGTGGCAACAGGGATATGTTAGTGAAGTAATCTTTGCATTTTTGCAATATAGGAATAAGCACCAGGAATAGCATAGTCTCCACTTCAAACAAAGAGTCTATTCCATCTAATCACTGGCCCAGTTCTGGTTTGTCTGGGAAAACCTCTGGTTTGGGAGAAAGTACTACCAACAGGATGAATTCAGGTAAGAAGGTGTGCTTAAGACTCTTCAGAAATGATAATAAGTGATGTCTGTGCAATTCCCCACCGGTGTATTTTGGAGTCATCCATTTCCAAAATGTTGCCAGCTCTGAAGACACTTGCTTATCCTGTCTGTTGTGTTGAAATCCATTATGAGTCTCTTGTTTGGGAGACTGCCTTAAACTGAAACCTCACAAGTCTGAAGTACCCCATGCATAGAAGGCTGGACAGCTTAGGTCTGTTCAGCCTGAAATACTTCATCCTGCTTTCAGTTTCTTTAAGTCATGTTTTCTCGTTTCCAAACTATTTTAGTCTGCCTGGTACATAAATGGCTGTCATTACAGGAGGAAGCTGGTATAAATTGAACTAGATATACACACCACTCTCATTACATGAATTAAGCAAAGAAAATCTATCATTGTGTCTTTCAATTGATGTTGTTTAAAATAATGTAGTAATTATAGTTTAAAAATTCCGGCAAAAAGCACAACTCTTCAGTCTTTCTTCTTCAGGTTTTTTTTTGGCATTTGGTGTTTCAGGTATTTAAGCACTGTTGTTTGAGTTGAAGTTATTAATTAGTAGATTTTTACATTAGTTTTTATCAGATATAACATGTTAATAATGTTGCTGTTTTTAGATTGTATCTATGTATTTCCTCTCTAAACCATGGCTTCAGGTTTTCATGTGATACAGTTCTGCAGTGACATACTTCTTTTGCATATGTTGTTTTGAAAGTGTTTTATTGCCAAAGTTTGTGTTGAATCTTGGCCCAAAGTAGCATTTTGGGCCTCTAGAAACTCAGGTTAAAAAAACCCAAAACAACAACTTAAAGTTTTGGATGTAATTTAATCAGAAAATCTCTCTTTAAAGATTCAAGTTGGGAGAACACTGTAAATAGCTAAACTACATGAGAACCTTTATATATGTATCACGTCTCCTTCCTGCCTCTTTTACAAGTTTTTGCTTCTTTTGTAGCAGCATAGGATGTTACTAGATTTTTCTTTTTTTTCTTTATTACAATCCTTTCCCACAATAGGTTTTGCCACTGCTCTAGTACAGTGTAAGCACGTGTGTGATGGCCCTGCTGTGTGCATGATATCTTGTTCAGTGCCCCTCTGTGCTATAACTTGAGACTGTTTTGTTCCATTTCTATGGCTTATCCTACAGATCAATCAAGTCTGTTCCTGCTCATCTCAGGGACAAGTTTTGTAGCTGGCTTTCAAAATTTGAAATGTGAATCTCTACCACATTTTTAAGTTATGCTCTCACAAGCTTCACTAAGAGCTTTGTGTAACACTAGAGCCCCAGACTCACTACACAGAAACCATGAGTCAATATATCCTTAGCACATAGTTGCTGAGAGTCAAGCAAGATAATTCCAATTGAAAAGCTGAGTTCTGAAAGCTTTGAGAAACCTTGAAAAAGCTGAGATGTCAGAACTGCCATTCTCTCTGACAGGTACAATTTGTACATGTTTTCCATTCATCTCTAATGCAGTCTGATGCTGACAGTCTCCTGAATGCAGGAGCTGTATATATAGGAGCTGTGGATTCCAAGTGCCTTCAATTAAGTTCGATCAGTGCATGATCAGGCTTGGTCTTGAAAATGATCCCTCAGGGCACACCTTTGTTTCCTGTTGACAATATCAGAGATCTGTTGTATTCAGGTGTTCCTTGCCATTTCTTTCAGGGCCCATAGGATCAAGTGGTCTAACGAGTGCTTATGTCCCTTCATTTCTGAAGAAGGAAGTAGGTTCTGCTGGGCAGAGGGTTCAGTTAGCACCAGTTGTGGACCCGTCTTCTGGTAAGTCCAGTACTGAAGTTCTCTTGGTCCCTTGGTCAGTACTCCAGTAATGCTGTATGTATGCAGCACTGAACTACTTATCTTTGCTTTATTTTATTTGTCAGTATATGACTGACTGGAAGTATTGTTTGTAACCTTGCAGAACTTCATATGGAGGAGGATTTGGTGTGTGTTTACTTTTGTTTATTAAATATGTGGGCTTATCTACAGCTTATTTCAATGGGACCTATAGGTTGTTGTGAGAGCTGGCACAGAATTCACACTTGCCAAATCAGTGATGTAAATATTCTTTGTCTGCTAAGGTTGTAGGGATTGGGTCTGCTATTGTTTCATGTCAGCAAACTTTGTTAAAAAAGGGGACTTACCTCCTGAAGGAGTAAGGATCTAGACCTGCACCCAGTTGTTGTTCAGTATGGACAGCTCTCACTGAACCTTTATATCAAAGAACTTTTTGTCCTTTAGATTTTGCATCTGTGACATCAGTCAGACCCCTTCTTGGATGGCCATCGTTCAGTTCACCTACCAAAAGCTCGCCGCGGTTAATGCCTCTGCCGCCGGCAGCGGAGCCGATCCACGGGCGCGTTGACTGGTCTGCCAAGTACGGCGCTCACCGGTGACCTGGGGAGCACCCTCTGAGCAGTGCGTGCATCCCCGGAAGGGTGTCCAACGTGGGACCATTTCATCCTGGTTTATATACCTGTACATTTTAAAGGAGCGGATCTTCCATGAATGAGACATTTTGAAAGGGTTTTTTTTTACTTCTTTGCATTAATCTGAATGCAGTCTTGTACCTTTTTGTATAAAAATGATTTGTTATATACTTGGGTCCAGTTATTTTCATAAAAGTGATGCATTTTGTATATAAGGCTTAGGGTATTTGGCATTTTTATACAGTAAATTTTTATAATGAACTTAAAAAAAATATAAATTTTTTATTAGACTCAACTTTTTTATAGAAGTGGATTAAAAAAAAACCATGGTGCAATATTGCAGTGAAGGAGAAGTATTGAGGAGGGGGCATTCATTAGACATTTTCTGAAGTTTTATGTGCTAATTGAGGCTGTGTAAATTCAAGTGATGCCATGTCTCAGTGCCACACTTCTGTTGTCCTATGCTTATTGCTTCATACTGACATCAGAGGAGTAAGTGACTTAACAGTCTAAACTCTCCTTCACAGTCACAGTCACTGAGAGACTGCTAAAAGGTAGTGGGAGGCACCTTCTTTTTAATTTATTTTTGCCTTTGAAAGGTTTGTTGTTGATTCAAATTTACCAAATCTTACTCTTATTTGGTGAAGGGTAAGTACTCTTCTGTAGATCTGTTTTCTGACACAGTGTTCCTTTTTCCTGCTTAAAAGTTGTTCTTTGGCATTGTTACTATGAAATAGAATGTGGACCTACCTCTGCTAAATTCTTGTAAATGGTCTAATGATTTCTAAGGAGAAAAAAGAGATTCTGTTTCTTCTTTTTATTTTGTTGCAAATATAAGAGCTGAAGCTATATTAAAGAATGTATTAACAATAAATTAATAGAACTAAGAAAACTGGTTTCAGAGTAACAAAATATTCATGATATGCCAGCAACATAGTTTAAGGAAACAAGATCTATGCAGCTGACTTATTTTTCACAACTGTTTTAAATCGCTGCAGTTCTAAATCACTTAAGAAAAAAAAACCTAAAACAACCCAGAGGAAATGAGTCAATCTAACCTTACTTATGTTTATACTCAGTTCTTTTTCACTCAATACATCTTCTTTTACAATGGGAGGAATATGTCAGCTTCCATAAATTAGGCCCAGAGGCTCTACAGGAAAAAATGGGATCTTATGTGGTCCTGTTAAGAAAATGTTGTAAAACTGTGGTTGATTTCACTGAAATTGATACAGTTCTTTGAATAGCAGTTTAACTCAGTTTATGAGAGTATGATTTATATCAAGGTATGGAGAAAAGAAAGAAGCCCCATAATCTGGTTTAGTTCTACTCTGGAAAGGAATGCTAGAGTCCAGCCATCAGCAGAAGATTCTTTTAGAGCACAGTCAGCATTTGTCTGTTCTGCACCTCCTTCTGCAGAAGCAAGATAAAATTGTTCACTGCTGTGGGAGAAAACCTTCCATAGCTGTGTTCTGGAGCAGGGCTGCCAAAGCTGAAGTGTGCTGAGAAAATGCATCTCTCTGCATGAGTGTGCAGAAATGCTTATCTTTCTGAGCTCGTTGTGTGATCAGCTCAGGAAAATAGTTTATTTATGCGACTTAAATCCAGCCTAAAGGGATCAGAGCAGGTGCAATTCTCAGCTTCCAGCCATTTCACAGGAACTGAATAGCTTGTGTGTCAGTGAGATCCTCTCCATGGGATCTGCCAGCACATGCAAGGGGCAGCTGCTGTGGTCTTGAGACTGAGAACAGATTCTGGCCTTTTTGATGCTTCCTGTGGTGAACGTGTGGGATTTTGAGGAAACTATACCCTAGGGTAGGCTGCTGGCTCAGTGCTACAGGGGGCACCACAGGGAGCACTGGTCACTGTTGGCTTTTATAGGCTCAGCCCATAGTGAGACAGTACAAGACAGAGAGCAAAGTGTGCATGAAAGACTTAAACATGCCAAAGACATCTTGTGTGTCCTGCAGCCCTGTTATCTGGGCATAGCAAGTATTAACTCCAAACCATACTTAACTGCTTCCACAGCAGTGATGCCAATGCTTAGCAGTAAGGTAAAGCAGCCATTTGATTTCTGAAGTGCACACTGATGGGTGTCCATGGGTTAGTGGAAAGGGAAATACATATATTTGTGATAGAACTGGAAAGGTAGTTGTTTCTCTGGGAAATAAATACCTGTATTTATGTCTATGGATCATTTGATTTATTTCATCACCAGGTAATTTGTCTCAAGAATGAACACCCTGATCCTATCCCAGGATCCCTAAGCCTAGGTAGGCTATTTAAGTAGTCTGGTCTGTACAGTTAGTTCCTATGAGTGGAAGGAGACAAGTCATGAGAACAGGCAGCTGAGGCTTGGATTCATCATACCAAAGTGTGAGCTCCTTTGTTGTGAGGTGACTCGCCCCTGGTGAGTGAGAATCATGTCTCAAAAGAAATCTGTCTCATTTGAGAGCATACTAACATTCTGGAGATACCCGAGTCTCTCCACTGAGGAGGGGGACAACTCTGTGAGATTCAAGTAGCACAGGATGAATCTGAACCTGACCTGTAATCTCTAAACCTTTATCAGAGCGTCAGTGATTCTTTTGACTATAGTATTCAGGCTTTAGTCTGTCCACTCAAAAGATTAGAAAAGTAAGTTGTACTTATAATTTTCTTTTTTTATATATTTCCTCCTTTCCTAAGTTAAAGCCTTTTATTTTTGGGGAAAAAGCTAATAATCTTGACATTGAGAATCACAGCTAGTTTTAACTTAGTGAGACAGAAAATTAACTAGATGTAATGGCTGTATCCTTTACTCAAGCACATTCTTACTGAAGCTGGAAAAGTTCTTTTTGAGCAGGATGGAGTTTGTATTTTACTGTGCTGTCTCTGTGCAATACAGATATGGAAAAGATGGAGGTCTTTATATACTGAAATCTGGACAAGCAGCATATCTGAGAATTTATTATATGTAACCTACTACTTTGTGCTTTAATATTTAGCAGCATCTTCGTGGAAAATGTTTTTAGAGTTGTACTGTTTACATTTTCTCAGGCTTAGGCATAACATGTAATAATAAAGGAGTCTTGACAGTGGATTCATTTACCCCTGTAATCCAGGTTTTCCAAAAAAGTAGTGTGTAAGTGCCATGATGTTAACAAGAAAAAAAAGCCAGAAAATCCACTCCCATTGTGTTCCTGTATCTGATATGGCTGTTGATATGAGCAGGAAGTTCCATAATGTGAGGAGGAAAATAGGTATTGAAAGAACATTTTAGAACTTAATATGGAAGGAAGGGGTGGAATTGACAGATGTGGAGAAATAATGGTTCTTGTTTATTCAGTGTTTTTGTTCAGAAACATTCTAAATGCTTGTTTCATTCCTTCTGTGTCAAATGTCCTGCCCAGAATAAAGTTGTCCTTGAGGAAGCACTGACTGACTGACTTGCTCTTTTATTCAGTTTTTAATGAAAGCACTTTGTTTTGGTTTTTGTTTGGTTGGGTATTTTAGTTGGGGTTTGTTTTTTTTTTTAAATAAGCTGCCTTGGAGGGACACTGCACATTCACTGGCCACATGGTTTGAGTCTAAGCATGTAATTTCTGCAATACACTGTGAGCTCCCTGTAAAACTGATCGCTTAGTCTTCCTTGGCTGTCAGCTCCTCTGAACCTACCTGCAAGACTGAATTATAATACGCATGACCCTTCAGGAGGACAGGCAGCTGAACTAGATTGCTGTGGGTCCCTTTCCAAGGGAAATTGTTCTGTTCCTGTTCTATTGTTCTGTCTTGTGTCACCTCTTTAGCCTTCTCCCCTGGCTTTCAAGGGAGTAGAAGCTGAAGACAGTTTGTACCTTACAAGCCCAGGCCTTTTGTTAGCTGTTGGGCTGACAAGCACTTGCACAGGTGAAGAACATATTTATGTGGGGAAAAATACATTTATGTTTCCAAGGATTCCAGTTTTACCTGGTTGGAGGGGGTGTGACATGAGTAGCTCACGGATTTGTAGGTGAGTGGGGAATTGGAGAAGCGATAAAGTGAAATAAAAGAGTCTGCATACACACACCCTCACTGCATATGAAGCACAAAACAATGGCAGACTGCCCCATGCAGCGCCTCACTTGGATGTGTCTGCAGTCTTGGAAGCTTGACTACCCTACGTTCTCCTACAAATGGACCTTGAGCTTGTTTGGAGGTTCTAGCAGGGGAGCGCAGCTACCGTATACCCTTGACCGATGAACGGTACCGTCTCTATCGGGGAGGTCGTCCTCTTCGACCGAGCGCGCAGCTTCGGGAGGGACGCACATGGAGCGTTGAGGGAGGAAGGGGACACCCGCCTAGCCAGCCAGATCAGCCGAATCAACCCTGGCGATCAATGGGGTGACAGATGTCGCAGCCAGATCGCCCTCACATCCAGACAATGTGTGCTCCCCAGTCTGTATTTATAGCTCAACACTGCTGACTCCCTTTACCTCATGGTTTGTAAAAACAGCTGAAAACCCAGTGACATAGCGCATAGAATCATCACTTTGCAGCGACAAAACCACCCGAGAGAAACCGGTTCTTAACCCAGTTAAAAAATTTTAGCGAAATTCTCTGCGGTGAGACGTCTTTCCAGAAGGCTTTGCGAAACTTGCAAATTTACGGCTTCCCATTGGCGGCCGCTCCGCTCGTCGCCGTCCCGTGGCCCGGGCGGGGAGGGCTGCAGGCGGGGCCGGCGGCTGCGGGCTGCAGCTGATCGCGGCTGCGGGCGGGGCCGGCGGGAGTGCTCTGCCTTGGGGTGTCGTGTGCTCGCTCGGCATCCCCGCTTAACCCTCCGTGTGTGTGAGTAACGTGGGCCCCTGGGATTTCTCTCTTCCTGTTCCCCCCGCCGAGCGGTGCCCGTGGTCGCTTGGCTCAGGTGAGGCGGGGAGCCGGGAGTCTGTGGCGGGCTCAGGCCCGAGCCGTGGATCCGCTCCGGGTCACGGGCTCCCCGTGGCACAGCACGGACCGCTCGTCATCTCGGGCCTGCCAAGAGCTTGTCCCCGGGAGGGCTGGGAGCTGATGGCCCGGGGCTGCTGCCTGTCACACGGGCTGCTGAGCACGGGACGTGCCCCCGGGTTGGTGTTGCGGTGCAGAGTGGAAGCGCTGTTGGGCTGCTGAATGCAGGCAGGGAAAATGGGGCCTAGAGCCCTGGATCTGCGGGACGTGCCAAGCACAGCTGCTCCCCTGGCCCTCTTCACCGATGTTCTTCTGGTCCGTGTTCTCCTTGCGTGGGAGCAATCGCTTCTTGCACTGATATTCATGTTCCTTCATTCCCCCGTTAGCCCAGATGGCCTTCATAAATCATAGTAAGGGAACAAATTTTTCACAAAGTCCATTTTCCAGCTGAGGTGGCAGGCTGAGGGGAATGGACAACCTACCAGTAATTGCGGCTCCTGGCTGCAAATTGCCACTTTACCTCTTTCTGATGAAGGGCAGAGAAGGGAGAAGCTCTTTGCCCATCACCAGGGTGCTCTTTCCATCAGATTTTAGTTCACAGGTTGGACTTTCTCTTCCAGTATGGCATAGCAGGCTCAGTCCTAGGAACCTAGAATGCTACAGCTCATTTCAGTTTGTTGATCCCCCAGTATTTAAAAAGATATTATTTATAAAGCTTATATATTAATAAACTTTATTTATAAAACTTTATTTATTTATAAACAGTTTATTATTATAAAAGAAGCACTCACCATGCCTTTACTTTCCTTTTTCCTGTGCTGCATTGAGGTGTGGTGGGCATCAGTGACTTGCTTATGTCCTGTGACCTGTTCACTGGCCTGCTAAGAGCAGGTCTCCAGAAGTGGCACTGACATAGAGTGACTCTTCTGTTTCTTTGGTTTTTTTAAACTACAAGTTAAAAATCACCTTTGGCTTTTTTTCTTCTTTCTCTGTGAATGTAACTGTATTACAAGTAGCTCCTGTTTAATTTTGTTCTTTTGTGTGGTTCACAGTGATACTTTTCTAATTCACTGCTATATTTATCAGTGGTAGACATAGCACTTGGCAGTGTTTTACCTAAGAGCCATCAGAAGCCCCTGAGCAGGCGGGGGTGGAATAGCCTGGCTCATTTGAATTCCCATGGCCTGATGCACTCTCATATTTTGTGTTCTCTTTTCATGCCTGTTGGCTAACAAGCAGATCACTTTATGCCTGCCCAAGGTCTTTTTTCCCTCTGCTTATGAAGGAGCTCTTGGAACACTGGAAACTGGAGGTTATTGTTCACATGCCAAGAGCCTCTTTTCCAGAATTACTTGAACTGTGGATTGAAGTGACAATAAATCACCTTACAGAGGGAAAACAGCTCTCAGTTGCAGCAAGGACCTGCTGTAAGGGAGTTCTGCGTGTGAAATGCCAGTATGATTAAATTTGATTGCTCTCTTAGCTTATGGCTCTACAGCAGAATCCAGTTCCTGCTGAGGCCTAAACAGTAGTCTATTCAAAAAATAACAATTAATAGCCTCATTTATGAAGTCATTAAAGAACTAAAATGCTGCTTGCAAAGCAGCATGGGATCATCTGAAAAGTCCATCAAGTTTTGCATAGCAACAGGGTTTATTAATAGGAAGAAATGTGACCTGTAGAAGGATAAGTAGTGCAACACTCTGAAACTCTGTTTTTTAATCTGGATTATTACAGAAGAAACAGGCCATTTTTCTGAAGTTTCTACTGATCCTGGATCAGGTATTGCAATATTTTTGAAGTTTCTACTGGTTGCTGGATCACCACAGCTAGAAAAAAAATTGAGAGGCTTAAAAGTACATTCCCATGCTTCACCCAAATGTGTAGAATTAATGTTTAGATACTTAGATTCCTTGATACAAGGTCTGCCACCTTTGGAAACTCAGTTTACTGCCTCTTCTCTCTGATCAAGAGTTGGCTTTTAGTGGTGTCTGTGTAACTTCAGTGCTAAAGCTTCTGTTTTCTAAAAGTTTTAAGGTTTTTCTTCATGGTGATTTTTAAATTTTTTTCTGTTATCTCCTACTTAGAAACTTGATGCTTACTTTTCCTGAATTTCAGGGGGATGAAAAGTCTATGAAGTAGTTTGACTTGACTGTGCAGCAAGAAAATCAAATCAGTTTAGACTGGAACTTTGCTAAAATATTTCATCAAAAATTAACTTAAATTTTTGTTATGTGAGTGACCTGTGAACCATTATTCCAGCTGCCATCAGATTTTTTGTATAATTATTAACTTACTATCTCTTATAACTCTTTTAGGTAACAGAAAGTTTGAAGTCATGTCCACAAAACCAAAACTTTACTACTTTGATGGAAGAGGCAAGATGGAATCGATTCGCTGGTTGTTGGCTGCAGCTGGGGTCGAGGTTTGTTTTACAGTTTTTAACTTCTAGCTGCACTTTGGTAAGCTTGTCTTTGAGGCAGGTCACATGTTATTAGTCAAAAAAGAAAAGGCATCCCAAGATGCAGTGGTAAATGAACGTTGGCTATTCAGTGTAATTAAATACTTTTACTTCAGGCACACAAAAACATGGCTTCAAGTTACAGGTTTTCTGAGCAGTGACACTGTAAGCAGTGACACTTGCTTAACACAAGAATGTGTAATCCTTAATTAAGCACTTGATTACTGAGCCAGAGCTGCTGGGCTGATAGATGTGTTCCTCCCATAACAAGTGTTATCTCTGCCCAGTAAAAAGCAATTTACTTTCTCTAGTCTTCCTGTTTTCAGTTGAATGCTCACACAGGAATTTTTGTTTTATTTTTCACTCCACTGGCTGCATCCCCCATAATAAGCTGTAAGCTTTCAACATGTAGATGAAACTTAGCAGGACGAAGTGAGCAAATTGACCCACATGTGTAGGGAAATTAGAAATCTCTAAATTCTTGGGTAAAACAGAGAAGGAAGATACCACTTTAATTTTTTCTAATGGTACATAATTTACTTATTCATTTGCTGGCCATCTTGGTGGTAAACTGGTAACATAGTTTCAGGAGGACTAGTATTTGCTCTGAGTGTCCTCTTTTACACAATAAGCTGTTACAGTACATACAGTTACTTGTGCACTGAGCCAATGAATACAAGTTTTTTAAAGAGACCACCAGTCTCTTTTTGAAGGCCTTGCAGAAGACAGAACTGTCTGCTTCCCTCCATCATTTGTTCCTATGTTTTAAGTCCCTTTCTCTCTTTTTTAAGTTTAAAAAAAAAAGCTGTTCATAAGTACCAATTACTACATTTTTTTTTTCCATGGAATATTATTTTCTAAGCTTCTCATCAGCAAAAACCTGGGTTCTGAATTTTAGGCTGTGATCATACTTGATATGGTTGAACATTGGCAGTGTGTTAATGTGCCTGATCTTCTGGGGTTTCTCTAGTATAGCAAATCTTAATTACTGAGTGGCACAGATGTTATGAGAGAGGCTGACTGAGCAAGGCATTTAGGGATTGGTAACATCAACCAATTTCTAGTCTCCATATTGTGCACTGATCACAGACATGTATGGCACATGCAAACACATACACGTAGATGTCTAACTCTGGTGTCTTAATCTTGAACTCAGTTTCTCCGTAAGTAACACTGATTGGACCAGCCATCCTCAACCACATTGAGTGCAACTACATCCATCTGATCACCAGCAATTCTGTATCTTTTTGTTTCTCATCTTGTGAATATTTAATCTTCAGGTGTCTGAAACATGCATCTGTATCAAATTTTGTGCAGGGCTTGCTACTTGTGCACTATTTTGTAAAAACTTTGTTTTAACTTCCAAATAATTTGTTCCTGTCTAGCTCCCAAATCAAAATATCACACAGCAGATTTTTTCCACATTCCAGAAAGCATTTTAAAGACAGCCTAGACTGTATTGTTGATTGTTACACGTTACATTACCTGTTTAATACCAAACAAACCATCCTCACTCCAGTTCTTATTGCCTGTTCTTCTGCTAGGGTTGCCCTTAGCAGCATTTATCAAGACAGTCCAGGAGATACTTCCAGCACTTCTGTCCTTGGTGTGTTCTCCCTTAGAGCCATATCTGAAATGAAAAGAACCATGATGTATATTCTTTTCCTTTTATGGTGCTTTAAAAGTTTATCTCTTCTAGAAATGTGAAAAGATTCTTATTTCCTCTTCTTCCTCACTCTCTTGTCAGTTTGAAGAAGAGTTTTTGGAAACCCGAGACCAGTATGAGAAACTCCTGCAAGGTGAGTCCATGTGAAACCTCAAGAAAAGTGTAACCAGACTTAGAGAAGATGTGGGAAGTCTTTGAAGACTTTATGTGTCTTCCTTTCCACATAGAAGAGTAAAGCTGAGAGCTATGAGCAGCTGCAGAAGCTGGTTTTTTTCCACATGTGGACAGATGAAATTGCAAACTGAATATCTTTCCAACCTGGAGGGTTTGCCAGGCCTCTGGATTCTTCTGTTCTCTGTTTGTCTATGCATCCCACCTGGTCCCACAAACTTAACCATGGGCTTCAGTAACCAGAAAATATGTATCCCAAAATTTCAAGTTATGTCCTGATATAGCCTAAAGATTGGTCATAAGAGAGAAATCTGTGAATCTAATGTTTGCTTCAAATAGTGTTTGAATAATGGAACAGAATTTCTTTTACGTTGTTTCAAAATAGACACTTTTTACTCAGTTGAGATGTTTAGTGTGATTGTCTCCACTGCTTTTCAATTTCATTTCAAAGGTGCTGTACACAGTCCTGACTAAAACTTCAGTGAAATTTTTTTAAAGGAAGGATGGTAACGCACAATAATTGTGGTTTTCAGTTTAATTTGTCCGCACCACTGTAATTTATTTTTTGCATGGAAGAGCTCCAGTTTAATACAATGGCTACCCAGAACAAGCTCATCATAAAAGCAGTGTTCCTCTGAAAACAGCAAGAAACCTGACATAGAGTTATTAGATCAGTCAAATAATGTGTGTCTGTCCTTTTAGGTGGATCCCTGCTGTTTCAGCAGGTGCCCATGGTGGAGATGGATGGGATGAGGATGGTGCAGACCAGAGCCATCCTCAGCTACATTGCAGCAAAGTACAACCTCTATGGGAAGGACCTGAAGGAGAGAGCTTTGTATGTTAACAGTATTGCTCTTCTTGAATTTACTATAGTAGTTCAGATGCACCTAGAATTAATTGCATTGTTGCACACACACCTGTGCACAATCACCTGTGGCCCTCAGTGATACACAACCTGCAGTGAGCTTGAGAAGCCACAGTTAGATGCAAGCCAACTGAATTGTTCTAACTCAGTTACTTTTAACATAAAAATATTTGAGTCATGGGTTTATTGTGCCTTACTGAAAGATTAATACAGCCTGACACAGGTATTCGAGAGGTGACTGGCACGTAGATGCTGAGCTACTTCTGTAACCAGAAAACTCTGGAAAGAAATGGTTTGTTTCTAACTTTTGGCTGCAAAATAAGAGCTGTCATTGACATTATCTGTGGGTGCATGATGTGCCACTGCACTGTAAAAAGTGTGTGGTTTAGATCTTTGGGACCTGGGGAAAGAACAGCTAAAAGCTGTTGAAAAACTATTGGTTTCATGTGAAATAACATCCATGTGAAATTACATCTTGATGTTGTGTCTGTGAAGAAAAAAAAAGAATGATGGGGCTGTCTCAGTATATAGCATTTTAAATGTCCATCTACAGTACAAAACCTGCTCTGATAGCTCTGGGAAAGGGACAATCCGAAGAACTGCTGTACTGATAATTTAGCTGGATGAAGAACCCGGTATGCTACAGACTTCCAACCCTAATATTTATCTATTTGGCACTACTCGGACTTTGGATGAAATTCTGAAGGTGGGATACATCCAGACAATTAAGTCAGTTGGGAATGACTCCTTGTGGTGCTGGGTGTTTCTTTGGTGATTTTGAAGTGATCTGTAACACCAAAGTTACACACTTAATCTCTGTGCAATCCTGTTTAAACCTGCACAATGAAGCAAGTAAAGAGCCAAAATCACTACAACTACAGGACTCCCACTGTGACGTGTTTTTTTAATCGCAGAAATCATTTCCATGAGACGGTGTGTTTGAGATTGCTTAAAAAAGCATTTTTCAGATTACACTGCAGCCTGGAAAGGAGTGGAGGGGGGGGAAAGGCACCATGACAGGAGGATGGGAAATTCATGTTTACTATCCTGAAACAAATATAAGGTAATTCTGCTTGGGAAGGTGCCTTCTATTTAAGGTTTTTGTTTGTTTTGGTTTTAAGGATTGATATGTATGTTGGAGGAACTGATGACCTTATGGGCTTCATTCTGATGTTCCCTTTCTTATCAGCAGAGGATAAAGAGAAACAACGTGCTTTAATAGTTCAAAAGGCGACAAGCAGGTATTTCCCAGTGTATGAAAAGGTATGGAGGAAGATCATTTTCTTCTCTGATTCTGGAGGGATAACAATGGGAACACTGAGTATTTTACCACAACCAGAAGCAGAAGTGTCAGTGCAGTACTTTACACCAGAACATCCATTCTGTCTGTTGGCTGGAGGGGGTTCAGAGCAGCATCAGATACGTTGGGGTGGGTCAACCCAAGACACTTTCAATGTATTTTCTTCCCTATGTCCACGTGAGGAAGGGAGTGATAGAGCAGCTTTGATGGACTTCTGGTACCCAGCCAGGGTCAACCCACCACAGTAATCTGCATTGCAGAAGCAGTGCTAATTGTCTTCTTTGTTTAACATTTCAAATACATCTCAGTTGGGTTTTTGTAAACACAGTAATGTACAGCTATCACTGCTGACTTCTAGCCATACTGGAATCTTGGTGTTTCTCTAACTGATCTATTGAGAGATAGGACCCAAGAGGTACTCTCAATGGAAATTAATATACATGGACAGAATGATCTAGCAGGAATAGCTCCTCTCTGTTTTAAAGACTAAAGAGAAAACAGTTTTTCACTTTGCAAGGTCTCCTATAGGTGATTGCCAGGGTGCATTCTGCCCTATATTCCACTTGTTGCATCTTAGCCCTAATGCTTTAGGCTGATCACCTCTCTTTTATACTCTCTATTTTCCCACTGAAGCTGTAAAAACATATAGAAAAATTCCAGATAAATTAGACTTGAAAGATGTGAATACCAAGAAGGTATCTAACCCTATAGTCTAGTACACAAGGTTACCTAGAGCTGTAGGAAGAAAGGATTGGTAAGAAAAACCCTGGGATTCTAGATTTCTGCTGTAAAATGATCAGTGACTGCTGGCATGTTCCCCCTGTTAGCTGCATGGGAGAGAAGGATGAAAAGGAGACAGTAGTGTTGTCAAAGAAGGTGTGCCTATGAATTTTGAAAACATGAACATCAAAATGGTTGATGTTACCAAAACATGAAGTGTTTTCATCTATGACATTTCTAGGTTTTGAAAGACCATGGGCAGGACTTCCTTGTTGGCAACAATTTTAGCTGGGCAGATGTTCATCTCCTTGAAGCCATTTTAATGGTAGAAGAGAAGAAGTCAGATGTGCTCTCAGGCTTTCCTCAGTTACAGGTACCTTGCACTAACAAGATGCTCATATGGCTATAAATGTCTGTTCTGCATAAATAATTCCACAAATGTTTGTTACTTTTTCATTGTAGTCTTGCTTTTCCTGCTTTAGGAAGAGCCTTGTAAGATGTTTCATCTAGAGAAACTGTTATTTTCTGGAGTAACCCCTGTACACATCTGAAGAAATGCACCCTCCCTTTTTTTGATTCTCACCAGTTCTGTGATACCGCTAAGTGGAAGATATTTTCTGGATCACAAGAATGATCTGTGTAACATATTAGAAACCACAGATAACTTAACACTTTATACCATATCAATACAAGACAGATGGCTCATTTGTTACTGTGGAAAATAAGAGGGTTGAAGTGAGTAGGAGTAAAATTCATCCACACTTGAAACCATATTTCCTGTCTTGTCTCCACATACAGCTTGTTGAAGGATGTTACACAAATCAGTAAAATAGGGTTTTTTCTTGTGTTATTTTCTGTTCTTTAAATACCATGTACTTACTGTTTGTCTTTTAGGCATTTAAAGCAAGGATAAGCAGCATCCCTGCCATCAAGAAATTTCTTGAGCCAGGAAGCCAGAGGAAACCTGTTCCTGATGATAAATATGTAGAGACTGTCAGGAGAGTTCTCCGCATGTATTATGATATAAAAGCAAATTAGTTTGCCTGGCTGCAGGCTGTAAGAGAACTGCCAGATTGCACACGTCCAGTTACACCGCGAAGGAAGGCAAAGGGGTGTTCCAGAGGCGTTTCAATGGGAAAGAGGTCATGCCCTCACACAAAATAGAGTAGGCAGGTATCTTTTATAACACTTCCATACTAGCCTATTTTCTCCTTCATTCATCTTGAGATTTTTTTCTGGTAATTTTAAGCAAATGAAATGGCAGCAAGCACACCGTCTTCCTAGAGACTTTGTGGAACAGCGGAAAAGAGAAGTGTGAGTTGCTGACTGATAGCTTCAGTATGTCGTGCTGTTTCTGAGGACTTTTTTCTAGATCCAGATCAGATTTTTATATGATGATTGCTTCCAGTGTAGGCCTTTATTCTTCTTTAATATCACTGTTGGCAAATGAAACAAGTGGTTTTTAAAGAAAGTAGGAGTGAGATCTTTCTCCTGCCAGTTCTGCTGGACATCAGTGACTTGTCTAAATATCAACACGGTGCCTTTATAACTAAGCTGCACTTTTATTACTGAATTAGGAAATAAACTGACTGCCAAATGATGTTTTTGTTTAACTGCTGTATCTAGAGGACCTGTACTAATCAAATAAACTTTTCATATAGTCACATTGTCCTGTTGTCTTGTGAATGAAAGTTGGGGCTTGCAAAATAATTTTGACTTTTCTTGGAGGATAAATTCTTTTTATTTGATATGAGGAGGGTTGTTGTTAACCCACATGCCTCATGGAAAGGTGTATTTTGTTTGTGTTTATAAACAAAGAGAATGGAGATGTAAAGGAGAGGTAGTAAACCATCACACAAACCTGATATAGTTCCTATCTAGTACCAACCAAACTCAAAATGTTTTTTCCTCATTTTTTAAAATTCTATGGTTTCCACAGACAGCTAGACAAAGGAATTTAAAATAGTTTTAATCACTTCTAAAAATGGCACTTAGGTTATGAAAAGCTGCTCTGCAGGATGTTATCTTGGTGTTTCATATTTGTTATTTGTAGTTCTACATTAGTGACATAGCTTACAAGAAAAGACTTCTGCTCAATCTCTAATGGCCCTGGTTTATTCCTGTGTTAGCTGTGGGTTGAGAAATAAGATGCTGCTTGACACTGGGATGTAGTAAGTACACTCATCTGATATCTGACGTACAAGTTGCCCATTTGAGAGCTTATTGGACTCCCCAGCTTCAGCATGATTGAAGTTTTCAGTGCTACAAACACTTTCCTCTCATTGCCAGGTATACAAAGTTTGTATTGACCTACAGTAATTTATCAGCTAATGTAATGTAATTGCAATTACAGTTCAATCCTTGGTTTAATCTCAGATTAGCTTATTAGAAAAGTTTGGAAAACACTGTAGTTGTTGATCATAATTTCTTTGCTAAGTGAACTTTTTCTCCACAAAATGAGGAAAGTTGTTGTGTAATGCTGTTCAAGAGTTCTACAAGCAAAGATGCAGCAGATGTGGGAGGTGCCTCTGCCAGTACTTTTTGGTGATAAGCCTAACAGCTGATGGTTATTCCTATTAGTAAATAGAGTGGTACAGCAGCAATGAGTGTGAGCAGAAGAACAGCTGGCACTGAAGCCTTGTCATCAACACTGCATGTGCTTGGGACAGGGTTAACTTCAGCATAGCTCAAGAGTGATTGTGTGGACTGAATGACACTTAAACAGCATTTGGTGCACTCCTGAAGACATTTTTCAGTTTAATTTCATCCAGAAAGAATCCAGTTTGTACACTCCAAGATCACACTGTGATGGGAGCCAAAGCACAGGTAAGAAATTAATTTAAAACATCCTCTTGTTCCAGATCACTAATGTAGACATACCCTGTAAGGCAACAGATCTGGCCCAGATGACGGTTCATTTCCTGATATTTCAGTAAATGGTTGATAAGAACTTCCAATTTTGTTTCATTATTTTTTACTTATCTTCTTGGTTCATTTTGAAATGAAAAATAACTAAAGGTGTTCATACATCGTGAGGACTTCTCCATACAAAATCTACAGCCATGTTTGCTTATGCAAGGCTACACAGTGCTGTGGGTTAACTCTGTCTGATAACCTTATTTTTATATTCCCATGCAGGTTTGTCAATTTACTTTCTAAGCTGTAAAGAGTAGCAGGTTTACAAATTGTTAGTGTGATCTTCCATATTGTGGGCAAACTAGGGATGAAATCAGCTTAAATCTAAGTCTTTTACAGAATACCTTTTTTTACTGAGCAACCTTGAGTCCTGGTAAGCACTCTAGCAGTAATTATTTAGGGTGTAAGCTGACTTCAGTAATGCTTTTACAACACATAAGAGCTCTTCACTTCTATTACCAGCCTTCAAGACACTGGCAAACAAGTAAAATGTACAGATGTTTGTTGCAGTTTCTCCTGTCTCTCAATGTTGTCAGCCCAATAATTCCTGGCTAAATATTACTTAACCCACAAGTAACCTCAAGATTTGTTTCACTCTTACCTGTCACAAATCACTTAGGTGTTAGATAGGCAGTTTTGATGTGTTCTCCAAGAAGGACTAGGGGTTTTCTTCAATTCTTGCTCTGTTAAGACCTATTTATGTACAAATCAGCCTGAGCATCATTCTGACAGCCAAGTAAATTATGCTTGGTGGAGGTAAGGGTTGTGATCCTATACAACCATTTTTGGTTTAAAACACTCTGCCAATGGAGTGACAAGTTCATTTCCATATTTCCATTGACAACACTGGGATAATTCTCACTGATTTACTAGCAAGTACAGGATATTTGCTTCAGTACAAGTTATGGTTTCTGATGACTGTATGGGATCTTTACTTGTGCTTGCAGATGTTTTGATAGATTGCAGTTAATTCCAGTGGAACTCTACTATTTGTTTAAGCACATCTGAACGTGTAAAAGAAGCATCAGCTTTTCATAGGAATTTTTCAAGTCTCCTGCATGCTTCTTGTGGCACTTCTTCTCACCTGACTATAGCAACATGAACAAAAAAAAAAAAAAAAAAAAAAAAGGCAAAATGCCAGATTCAGGGAAAACTAGCCAGGTCGATTTGAGGAAAATATCTTTATTACCAATTAATATAGTTGGTGAGAGAGAAAAACAAAAACTTGAACACCTTCCTCCCACTCCTTTTCTTCCCCGACTCAACCTCCCTCCTTCGTATCCGACTCCTCTGCCTTCTCCCCTCCTTCTCTTCGTGTGTTCGCACGCACTTTCTCCACTCTTTTTCCCTGGCATACTGCCGAGCAGTGTTTGGCCGCTTGTTAAACTCATTCTCCACTCCCGCCCCGGCCGTGGCTCAGCCGCCTGCGGGGGGCGGTTGGATCCGGCTGGAGCCGCCTGTGTCCGGCTGGGGCAGCCCCGGCCTCCCCTCACGGAGCCGCCCCTGGAGCCAATGCCCCGTGTAGCCGTGCCTGGTTTGAAAAGCTGGTTCCTCAGCGGGTTTCCAAGCGGGTCGCGGGGATTACTGGGACCTGCTGGTGCTGGCCACACCTTTGAGGTCCAAGAGGGCAAAGGTCGCGTTCCAGAGGCGTGCAGGACGTGGACGCCAGGGCGCCTGGGCACTGCTGCTGCAGAGGGGTTCTCGGGAGGCTGCGCTCCGAACCCAGCCTTGCTCCTAGGAAAGGCTATTTGATTTGCTGCTGGGGAAAAATTTGAGTCGTAGGCAGCTCCTCGGCGTGTCCCCGGGCTCCCTTTAAACAACTCGGGAGCTCCGGGCATGGAATTAGCCTGACATTACTTTTCCTGCCCCCAGGTGGGGCCCTGCGCTCTTCGCAGGGCCCTCGGTGGGGCCTGGCTGGAGCGAGGAGATGCCTCCCGGAGCCACCCTCAGCCACAGAGCCCGAAAAGTACAGCCGCCGTGAGAAGCACCTGAGGGACAGACCCTGCTGCAGCAACTTCAGACCTCTAAGCACCAGATGCTCGGTTTTAACAAGTGATTACTTTTGGAGTCAGTGGCAACAAATAATATTATCAGAATGCAATTTATCTGTAAGGCATAGTTAACCTCTGAGCGCCTAAGTTGAAGCATGGCTGCAAGCCGCCTTGGAGTGCAGGGCAGAGCAAAGGATATATACACACTTTTCCAGCAGCTCCTTCCAGGCTTTGTTTCAGTGCAGATATCTCTTGGATTTCTCATGCTGCAGCCTGTGCCTGTTGTCTGTTCTACTTTCGCTATGGCCCTCTGAGGAGGGCTGGCCCCTCTGCAACTACATATTAGGTAGGTGAAGAGAGAAACCAGATCCTTGGCACTTCACTATTTCACATTTTTATCAAAGGACTAAAAGAAAAATTAGCACATTTCATAGCATATAAAGTGACAATAGGTAGGAAAGTTGAAACTCAGCGATCTGAATCAGTATTCCATATATAGGAATTAATAAACCAGAGGGATTTAGTCTAGTTAAATGAACTTTTCCTAAATTCCCACTGATGTGAGAAGCAGGAACTCAGAGGAGGAGGAGCTGAAGAACACGGTGGATAATCAGCCATATGCCAGCGTGCCACTGACATCTGAAAATGCTAATGTGACCTTGGTGTATAGTGGAAATTTTCAAATAACATCATTGTATGTCTGACTCTGACATTGACCCAAGAGCTACCTAGCTGTAGGCATCGCTTAATCCTAATGCAGAACAGGGGACAGTTTTCTAGTTATGCTGCAGATTTGTGTTGCTTACCCTACAAGCACTACTTTTCATTTCAGACCAATTTCAACACTGCAGCTCTGCCATTTAATCTCACACCTGGAAACGTCATCCAAGAGAAGATGGAATGGAATGTTAGCCTTTCTGGCAAGAGAGAAGGAGCTTCACCTCATCATTCAGCCTCAGATGCCAGAGCTCAGCACATAAGGACCCCAGCCCTGCCAGCCTACTTGGATACACATTAGTTCAAGCAGAGAATATCCTTCCACTCGCTTTCTCAAGGACATAGTTGTCTTATTTAACTCTTGCTATTATTCAGCAGACAGTTTTGCTGAAGAACGTTAGTCGAGGGGTGATCTGGGAGACGACTCTTCTGGATTTCTTTGGAAACCTGATTTGAACAATTATTTCTGAGAAGTTTCAGGATGGGTTGCACAGAGATAGCTTTGAAATAAGCAGTGTAACTCTCATACTTTTCAGAGCATCTTGTTCTGTGTTCTCCCAAAGTAAGCCCACACAACAAAACAGAGCTGTGACAGGAGTGTTTGTGTCTTAATTAAACAGGCACACTATTTTTCTAGTGCCATGGTGCTTTTTTGCTAATAGTAACAGGTGCACAGAAGGCAGTGTAGGGCTGAGGCTGGAGAACATGTATCTGCAGGATCTGGAGGTCATTTTTACCCTATAAGACACCACATAAGACTTCATTAGTTGGATAGTCCTGGCTCTCCTTGAAGCAAGAGGGATGCCTCTTCAAAACTGACAAATGAACTGTATAGGTTAGGACCCCAAAGATTTTTGTGCCTTTTCTGCTCATTCCAATATAAGAAGATTAGGAATCTCCGCTTTCAGAAGTGAAACATATCCCCATCAACACTTTTCTAACATGAGTGTACATCCTGTATTTTATTATTACAACTTCATTACCTTGTGTATAAAGACCACAGGCAGTTTCAGCATGGTTCTTAAGCACACCCAAGCCATCTTTCAGTGTTGGTGTATGGTAAGGACAGTTCAGGTCTCTGTGTCTATCCATTCAGTTTAACCTCTCACCATGCAGGCTGATGAAAAGAGGCCTGTGTATGTGTAAGGGAGCTGTTGCCTTTGTGAACTGGGTGCTGAGGTCTATAGTGCTGCTAACTAGCTGGGCAAGATGAACCAGATTCCTATTCCATTATCGAACTTGCATTGAGAACTTCCCCTTGAGAACAAGAGAACAAAAGCACATGAAGGTTTGGATCTGACCTAATGCACTTGTCTTTCCCTTCACTTTTTATGTATCTTGTACCATATCGCAAATTTCTTCTGATATTTTTTTATTTGTAGTTTTTATGGAAATGTAACAACTGTTGTACATGTGCAACCTACAGAACTGACTAAGGATGCAGAAATAAACCTGAAATGAAGGTTTAGACTGTTAATAACTTCATTGCCTCTGTTCTGGAGCAAAAGTCAGAAAAGTCATTAGGTTTTTAATTCCTGTAAACATTTTTCCTCTTGAATCAAACTGGTTACAATCTTTCATTTCTGTCAAACTTCTGTGGACAGAAGTCCAGAAACTGATGGAAGCTGTCCTGATGGTAGAAGAGAAAGTGCCCTCCATTGTCTCCCAGTTTCCTTTTCTGCAGGAAATTAAATAAATCGTTATGCACACATACTCATTTCCAGTTTTGAGGAAGACAGAATGCTTGGCAGTTTCTTGCACTCTTACAGAATGCAGATGTAATCAAGAGAGTACCAGGAAATACAACCAACAGAATGAAATACAACCAACAGAGTAAAACACAAAGACTACAAAAGGAAAAAATCAGAGCTGAGAAATGCGTGTGAGAAGTGAATTACAAATCAATTAGTTACAAAAATTGTTAGATAAATTATTTTTTATGCATGTGATTTCAGTATGAGAGACAGAGAAGGGTTTTCATCTCCCCTATATCATGATAGAAGTGGAATAACACAATTAAATATAAACAGCAAAATGCAAGCAAATAAAAGCAACATTTTCACACTAGGACAGTGGATCTCCTTGTTAGAGGATGCCATTGAGGCCAGGAATTTAAATGGATGAAGGTAATGTGAAGGATATCATGGACGCAGTGAACTCTTGAAACATATTGAACGTTTAGTGCCTAAACGGCTCTCCAGTGCAAAAAGATTAAACTGTGAAAGGCAGGTTATCCCAGTATTGATCACTGTATGGTTTTAAATCTTGTGTTGTAGGCTGTTACCATCTGACTTGCATC
The DNA here is from genome assembly GCA_013400635.1 of Hypocryptadius cinnamomeus. Taxonomy (NCBI): domain Eukaryota; kingdom Metazoa; phylum Chordata; class Aves; order Passeriformes; family Zosteropidae; genus Hypocryptadius; species Hypocryptadius cinnamomeus. Next base: position 28,920 of record VYZP01076309.1, read on the forward strand.
TGCTTTTCTCTGAAGTTGGACCATCTGCTCTCAGGAAATTGCCTCCTCCCTCATCATCCGCCCTGAGCCACCATCTGATGAAGCTGATTTCACAGGCTTTTGTTGGCTTGATTAAAGGTTTTCCCACCCCTATTCTTAGTAGCAGAAAATAAAAATATTCTTTAGGCCTAAGTTTAGGTTATTAGTAGTTTTAGTTGTAATAATGTAATAATGTAATAAAGTGAGAGTCTTAGAAAGACCCCCAAAACACAACAGATATCAAATAGAGCAAACATACACTAATACAAGTTTCTATCAAAATAGGAAGTAATTACAAGACATGAGCTATTTAAGTTAAATATTTTACAATTAAATTTGTAAAATATACTAAAGGTATGTTTCGGTTGTCTTTGAAACCTTGATCTTGTCTATCTCATGCCTCGATAAAGCAGCCCTTTGACCATGTTGAGATAGTTAGATCAATAAAGAGTAAACAATCCAAATAACAATGTACTGAAAACCAGCTCTCCATTTAAACTCTCCTCACAGCACTACAGTGGGTGTAAATCAGAATTAGGGTTATTGTTTTCAGACTTTCCTATTCCAGCTGACAGTCAAAGAGCGCAGGGAAATATGTGTGAGGATTACTACAGGCTTGGTTAACCTCGCTTTGGGCAGTCAGTAAAGCTTCCTGCACAGAACCTGAAGGTTTGCAGCAAGGCTTAAGTGATGCATGACTTGTTTGAACTATTCATGTGGACTCAGATTATGTTTATCACAGTGGTGCTGTATGTCAGTTTAGGAGCATGTATGTTTAGGAGTGCAATAAGCAGCATGGGGAGAATCCTCCAACCCTCTGTGTTTAATTCTTTGGTGGCATTTAGTGATGTACCCTGTGCTCACCCCTGAGAAGATGCTGCAATCAGGCATCGTTCCCCAGGCCAGCTGCTTAGTGCTTTGTGAGGATTGCAGGTAGGTACATTTTGAGAAGACTTTGAACTTACCTCATCTACAGCACAAGGAAGTGTGTCTGCAGAGCACAGTGGGAAGGTGGCATGCCAGGGCATGGTATACTCACTAGTTAAAATCTGCCTTTGCCCAAGCCCAGATCACTTCAGCGGCACCTGGGCCCCATGCCCACCTCTTGAATACTCATGGGTGTGGCTTAACAAATCATGTGTAAAAGAAATGTATTTTCTTTTCTGCTCTAGAGGTTTACAGAACACCTATTCAAGTTATAGATAACAGCAACCGCCTTGATATGATTACCTTCAGATTCCAAAGGAGCTTTGTAATTACATTATGAAAGGCTGGAAACAAAATAAAAAGAGAACAAGGGAGAAAGTCTTTCTGCCAAACAGGAATGGGTAGAAGGGGAACAGCAAACAAATCTGGATGTGGCCATTCAGCAAATCCAAAAAGTATCAGAATGCTTTGCTTGACCACTCAGTCATCCCTGACCCTTAAATTAGGGACCTCTCCCTCCCATTCTTTGCCACCAAGCCTACTGCTGTCCTTGGCAGCTTTTGAGACTGTAGAGAGAACAAGGAGACTACAGTTACATGCATGCTCTTCTGAGGTCTCTGTCCCTGAACCAGCTCTTGCACTCAGGTGCATGCTGATATTAAAGACCTCAAAAACAGGAATAGATTAATATAATAGATTAATTCAATACTGCCATCATGGATAGGTATGAACAAATGTTTTTTTCCTACTCAGCTATCTCTGTATGTGCTGCATTCCTACTGGAGCCACATCTGCATTACACAAGGATCACTGTGTACCGTGCCCATGCTTGGTACAGCATGCATTTACATAATGTTCAGATATTCCAAAATAGGGTACTTATTCTGCCAGCTGGGGATTGTTCTGGGCCTCTGCTGGACTTCTGACCCATACTTAGGAATTTTCTCTGGGGTACCCTGGTAGTAACTGGGTTTGACATAGAAGAAAGACAGACACATGCATTTAATGTTATGCTTTACTCAGTATATTATGAACTTATGAGAGAGTTAGAATTAGGCAAAGTGTAAAGAAGCACCATACAGTTGGGTTTTGCTGACAGCTCAACCTCTGAAGCACGTAAATTACAAATTTGCAAGAAGCCTCTAAGGGAAGGGCATTCTCTGGAAGAAACTGCCAGAAATTGACAGGCAGAGAAACCATTACAAAACTCCAGCTGTGAGGAAAATGTTACCTGGAGATTTTTGTCCTGAGATTCCCTGTAGTGAGGTGCTGTGTTAGTAGAGCCATGGCTTTAGACAGACAAATACAATTTTGATAACAGTGTGGGTTCTGTGAATAGATCTTCATATTAATTGTACTGATGTCTGCTGCAGGGGTGTAAAGCAATGCCCAACATCACATGTGGGTCTGTGCTAGAGGAAAAAACCTTATCTTGGCACCCAAATCCCATTTTCCATTTGCTATGCTATCCTTGTGTCTGTTCACATCCACTTTCAGTTTTGGGATTTTTAGCTGAAATACAAATAGAAAAGCTGAAACAGTTACTTCTCATGGGCAAGAAAATCACCTCTTTATTTAATCTCTGAGTATTAGCCATGTAAATTCAATTTCAAAAATCAGTGCTATTGCCTTGAGACTAGGGTGGGTTTTGACATAAACTACTCATCCATTTTTTATATCAAGTAAGCTTCATACTGTATTTCAAAGTAATTGAGCCCTGTTATTCCATACTTTGAGTAACTTCTCTATGCCATACAAAAACACAGCAAAAATAAAAACCTGCCAAATAATTAAATATGCCTAGAAACTTCAGTGGTTTTTCTCTAAATGATTACTATTACCTTAAATATGACCAAGAAAAAAAAATCTATAATTTTCTCAGTGTTTTCAAATGTCTTGCTCTTGTATTCGGGTAAAACGCCCCCAGAATTCCAAGAGAATAGTTCAAATAGATGGCTACCTTAGAAACTGTGAGGTTAGTGTCATGGTGTAGTCAAATCAGCAAACAAAGACTGTCTCTGCTTGGGCGTCAGTTTTCAGAGCCATACGTCTTTAAACTGGATAGTGTCAGTTTAAGAGCATCGGGAGGCTTTTTTCTCTTATTGGGTATGGCTGGAAACTCCCCCAAGCTGCAGAGTTTAAACAGCCCCGGGGAACCTGCCTGTGCTGGGTGGAGTCTGAGTTAAGGTCAGAAGGTAAGAACGTAAAAAAATTCCTTTTTCTTAAAGCGTTTGTATGGCTATTTTTAAGTGAAATAACGAAGTCTTTTAGGGCATCTGCTGGTGTATTGTAAATTCTCTGCTCTCCTTAGTCTGTCTGTGTGCCAGGTAGACTAAAAATGTCTGATAGTTGGTAGTTATTCACCAGTGGAAGCTACAGGAGAGAAAATGCCAGAGGAAGATGTGTTTTAATCAGGAAATTAATTCTGTGGCGCAGTCTAGAGCTGACCAAGGCAGCCATGAAACAACTGAGAGGACAAAGTGCAAGTCTCGAGCACTGTGTTATTTCTTCTGGGTTTGAGCAGGCAAGCTGGCCTGTGGGATATGCTGGACTCTAATCTCAGCTCCAGGGCTAAACAGCACTTCATGCTAAATGCTCCTGTTTTTGGAAGATGATGATCTCTTAAAGTTCTTGCATCCCTGAGATGCATGAAATACTGGACAGGCATGTTACTAAGGCTCACAAGGCAATAGGAAACAGGATAGAAATATGGATTTTAGACAAAAATATGTACGTATGTAGTCAAATTTTGTGTTGAGGCTTTTGCTAGATATCAGGGCAGTGTATGTGAGATGCAATTATTTATTTTGCTGCAGCATAAATTCATGACATGAACCAGTTCTTCAGCAGTGTCTGGGTTAGTGTAGTACTCCCCAAATGTCCTGAGTAGTGATGTCTTTTGGCTATAGGAATCAGATATTGCTTAATTAAAATTAGAAGGTTTTCCATGCCTGTTCTCAACAGTCCCTGGACATGTGGCCATTTGTACCTTTTGCAAGAGTCAATTTTCTTCAGCAGGAGCAGTCAGACATAGCTTTTCAGGAGTAAGAAACACCAGTTCATACCATGGACTGCTTGTAAGCCTGGTGGTTTGTACTGTTGTTATGCAATATATGTTAGACCATTTCTTATCAATTTTTTTGTCCTTCTGCCATATGGTCTGGCTGATGAGTGATAACATATTTCTCTGGCAATTGTATAACTTTTAACAGTTCAGTAATTCATGGAGTATTTGATATTTTACTTCCACTAGAAGTCATAAATCCACACAGCTTCCATAGCTGCCCAGTGGCATGGCATGCTCTAAGTGCATATTGAGAATCAGCATAAATATTTACAGACTCAGAACAGCTGACAGGTCTTTGTTAATGCAATTAATTCAGCTGCTTGTGTGCTCAGCTTTGGACTGAGTGGTGGAGTAGTTAGTCAATAACCTGTATTCCAGTTAATGCTGCTCAGATAATATGACCACCCACAAATAACAATTCCAGATTGGTATTTAGAAACAGCGCATATTTGACATCTGTTTGAGCCTTTTAGGCTTTATGGGTGGTTACTACACAGCTGTGATGTTATTCCTTCCCCAGGTGGAAGGAGTAGTGTAGTGGGATTTGGCATGTCAGTTACTATCCCAGAGGCTGTTCCTTGCCCTTCTTGTGCAAACAAGGTGAATGATTTACCACAGTCTAGCAGTCCCAGGACAAGTGCAGCTAGCTTCAAAATCCTGAATGTCTACCTTGTGTGTTGCCCAGTGAATGGGTTCTTCATCACCTTAGGTTATTAGTATCGAGGGTTTTTCTATTTCCTTGAAAGAACTGTCTGGCAGTGGCAGAATCCTACAACTTCTGAAAAGTGTTCATTTTTAGTACCTGGTTTTGGAAGATTTTGAGTTATTTTAATATGATTTCCTGATAATAGCTACTCATCTTGCTGGAATGTAACACAGATATTCTATACTTCTCTTACACAAATTGCAAGTTATATAGAAAGGCCCAATGACCATTTTTAATTAAGGCAAACAGTAAGGAATGGGTGACAGCTATACAAGATTACTTGGCTACTAATAAAGCATCAACATATTCTATCAAAAAAGGATCAACTTTTTTAAACAGCACATCCTGAAAGTCTCTTAGTAAAGCTAGAAAAATAATGGAAATCTAAGTGAAATCTTGAGGCCTTGGCTCTGTAGGCTGTATCTTTCACCATATAAATGAAAAAAGGTGTTGAGAGTCTGGATGAATACGTTTGCTTTTTTAATGTAGAAGTTTCCAAGTTTCTAGTTGAGGGTTGTATCTTCTGATCTTTAGGGAATCTCAGGTGTCAGTATTCATTGGGGAATGAGCAACTAAACTAAGCCCACCAGACAAGACTGGGGTCCAGACCCACTAACTGAAAGTAGCCACCTGAATGTGAGCTACAGGTGTCAGGTCCTGTATAGTCAATGGAGATGCATTCAGCAGATCTAAACATTAAGGTGACTTTTAACCAAAACTCAAGAGGATTTTTTTGTTTGTTTGTTTTAGTTGGTCGGTTTTGGTTTGTTTATTTTTTTTTTGTTGGTGGTGGTTTTGGGGGTTTTTTGTGGGTTTGGGTTTTTTTTTTCTGTGTGGGAAGAGTAAGGTAACTAAAATCCGCTCAGAGCTGACAGAGTTTTTTTAATTAAAAAAAAAAATCACATGGCAGATTTTAATTCTATGTTTGTCATTGTTCTTCTCACATAATTTAATGCCACATAAGATCTCTTGTTCATGTGAAATGATAAAATGATACCTGAGGCTTCGTACTCCTACTCTTCTTCTGCAAACAAAAGATAATGTTTTCAGGAGGACTGAGGTTCATATACTTGATATTTCAGTCGTTGGCTTTTTTAGTTAAAGGAAAAGTCTTATTTACTGTAAGTTTCTGTGCGTTACAAGTTGGAGCAATGTGTGTTGAAATGATACACATGCAACAAAGCTGAAAAGTATGATAATGAAAGAAGCACTAGCTAGTTGTTGTGAACTATGTTGATAAACTGCCCTACAGTAAAAAGTAGATGCAGAAACTAATAAAACACTGTCCCTAGAGCTAAACATTGTAATTAGGAACAGCTATTCACACTTTAAAACTGAACATGCTTTTTTCCATAATGTGTATTTGGATTATATTTACTAAATTACCCCAAATATCCCTATTTATTGTAGTAATATGACTCGCTTCTTACTGGAATTGCTCAAGGAAGAACTCTCAATCTTGTTTTTTATTTAAGTCAAGTTTGGGCAAAATATGTTCCAAATGTACTTTATTTTAAGTACACCTACAAAGCACTCTAGCTTGAAGAAAACATACCACTGGAGTGTACTGAGCCTGATTCAAGTAAGAAATGTCAAGTGGATGCAAGGTGTGACAGATGTAATGTTGCAGCTTTGGCTTTAACTCTGGGAAAACTGGAGTCATCTGGAAATTTTTTTAAGTGAGGCACTCTGAGCCATTAGGATATGATTAGAAGATCTATTTTAAAGGGTTTTTTTCCTTCTGATCATACACTGATGATACAAGCATCTTTGTGAAGGGGAATGCTATTCCCATTCTTTCAGTAATTTGGGCACGAAGCACAGAGGAATTAAGGCCTGGATGTAGAAATGCTTATGCTCACATCTGAGCACTGCCAGTCCAGCTGGTTGCCCCATGTATGAAACAGCTCGGTACGGACGCGCTGTCTCTGCCGCGCGCTCTGGGAGAGGCGCAGTTACAGCAAAGCATCGACAGTCTTGATGTGCCAGTCCCCCTGGAACACAGGGCCCCCATGCCCAGGGGGTACTTCTCAGGGCACAATACTGCTAGATTCCACATCTGGCTTTAAGGGGGCACCTCAAGGCTGCCATAAGCAATAAGGAAACTGGCTGCAGCCATGCAGGATGGCCAAAGAAGCTCATCCTGTTTCATGGAATAAAGGGAATATCAACAATTAATTCACCCCTATTTGAGGAAAGAAATGGACTGCATAGGAAGCTGCAAAATGCACATATGGCAAACAAAGCTAGACAAATTTCAGCCTACTGGTAAAACATGTTTTCCTTTTCTTCTTTTCTTCTCTTCAATGATGATGATGGCAATGAGGCTAAGTGAGTAATTTCCCTGAGGATGTGGCAGGATTTTCAGTAGCTTTGTATAATTGTCTTCATAGGCAGGAGTGTTACCCCTGTAGCTAGGGTCTCATACCACTTGTTTAAACAGGTCTGTGTTTGCTTGCAGTCATAAGAAACCTCCCCAGCAGCACTGGGGAAGGCTTTACAGATTCACACATCTTTCCTTTCCGAGCACTGGCTGTGTAGTGTCACTGGTCTGTCTCCCATTTTATGTTTTGAACCAAATGAAGTTTAAACTTCAACAGGCATAGCGAGAATAAAAGGTGCTATCTCCCCTCAAAATAACGGTGCTTAAAACACCAGTTTTATGAGATACTGTTTCCTGCTTAGTATCTTTCAGGGAACCAGGAGCTCGGGATCATGTCGGGGAAGCCCAGGCTTACCTACTTGAATGGAAGGGGCCGGATGGAGCCCATACGATGGCTGTTGGCAGCAGCCGGTGTGGAGGTTGGTTGACATTTTCAGTAGAATGTTACAGACCGGTGTTCTCTGCTTTCCTCAGTGAGGGACAATTTAACATGCATGTGGAGAATAAAAGCTGCATGAGGGTGGCTAAATTCTTTTGTCCAGTGGCACTGCATGTTTGTAACTACCTTGTTCCGTGGTTGATACTTGTGCAAACTCAGTGGCATTTAGAGTTTATTATAAGTAGTAGCAATCTCCTGAAGTGATTAATCATAAGGGGACAAAATGGGGATTTTTTTAAAGGGCCTTTATTAATTGTAAGTTATCTAGCTGTGCTAAACCACCTTAACTCAGTCTTATTAAGTTTGCAGTTGCAATGTGTGTAAGCTGGGGTGGAGCTAGAAATGTTTGATGTACCTTGTGCTTCCTTTGGCACTGACTCCAACCTGTCTTGTTTCTGTAGATACCTGCACTCTGTTTGTGCTCGGTCTTCAGTTATTTCTGAATCAGTGCACTGATGCAGAAGTGTCCAGGCCCTCCTTCTGCTCCCCATCAGCTGCCAGGGTGTGTGAGGGATCCTTGGGACATCCACACCTTAACAGTGCAGCTGAAGATCTGGCCCATTACCTTTTGCTTGACTCAGTAATTCTCGGCATGGTTATTTGCTATCACTTAACAGAAGAAAAATGTTCAAATACAGCAGTGTGACACAATTCTCACTCCTTTTTCAGTTTGAAGAAGTTTATTTGGAAACAAAAGAGCAGTATGACAAGTTAATCAAAGGTAAGAATCCTGAGACTTCAAAGGTGCTTCAAAATAATTGTCTAGCCTAGCTAAACTTATGGTTTGAAGTAGTTTCTTTAAACCAGTGGAAATTTCTAGGTGCACACCTTGAATAGTGCAATTCTAGTTTTAAGTAACCTGCTATTTCCAGTGCCAAATAACTGGTATAAGCTAAAAGCCAGAGCTTCTGTGATTGTGTTTATTGTAGTACATTAAGCAGGCAAACACTTCTACTTAATACAACTTACCTATGCTGTTGAATTGTTAGCATGGTACCTGGCACATTTTTGGTCCAGGACACATAGAACTCCCTGAGCCTGAGATATGAAGCTTCCCCTAGTTAAAAAGCATGGAGCCAGCAGGGAGACCTGTGGAAAGCCTGGAAACTGGAAAGGCAGTTCTTCCCACACACCAGTGCAGAACCCTAGCCACTGCCCTTGATATCTGGTCCAAAGAAATCCAGCAGTGAACCCCTCTACAGACACCCTGGAAAGAGAAGACCTTCCTGCCAGAATGGGGAAGGAGTTGGGACAGTGAGGAGCAGTAGAGAGTGCATATGCCCCACAGTTTACCTGCTGCCCAAGACACGTGAGAGAAACCTTGGAGCAGGCTGGGCTTTTCAAGCCGTACAAGGAGGCTTGGAAGAGGTCTTGCCTGCATTGTGGCTGAACTTAGAAGGAAAAAGCTGTGTCTAAAGAAATTCTGCCAGGGAAAACTAAAGTGAACAAAATAAGATAGAAGTGGTGTAGATCAGAATTAAATTTGTGGGTCCAGTTCGCTGGGACTCTTACAATGTGGGAGGACAGTGCAGTGTACACAAACCAATTATAGCTCCAAATGTAAGAGCACAGGTACCGAAAGCCCAAACCTCTATATCCTTCACAAGAGCAGGTTATCTAGAAAGAGTGATACTGTAACCAGGAATGTATCTGAGCCTATTGATATCCAGAGAGAAGAATGGTGGTGAAAAAGAATAGGGAAGTTTTATAAAGAAGATCAAGCATTTTATGTCTATATATTGAGCTTAAGATGGTGAGAACAAAAAGAAAAAGGTGTGGTTTAATAGAATGGGTTGAAGAAAGATAGATAAATTAGTCATCCTGATAAAGGGGCCTCTGGAATATTGCCAGTCGTGCAGGGCAGGACTCAACAGGAGTAACTCCACATTACTTCTCCCTTAAACTTTTTTTCTCTCCCTACCAATATGATTTTTGACAGTTTCCTGTGTTCAGACACTACCACATCGTTAGACTGGCCCAGGCATGACTTTGGCCCGTGCCAGCTGATGATCCTCCAGGCAATGCCCCAGCAGTGTCAGGATGATGTCTGGGCCAGGGGCTGTTCCCAACAGGAAGCTTGCAGAGAGACAGCTGTTTTAGAGGCAAAGAGAATTAAATAGCTTTGGCCTGTGCAGACCTGTACCTCTTGGCCTGCAGGCTAACTAACCTGGCACAATCTGTGGAGCCAAAGGTTGCCCAAGTGGTACCTGGGTATCAGTGAACTCTGCTGGTTGGTTACAAATACCAGGTGATTGTTTTTTAACATGTGCTGCACAGACCACCTTTGGACAGCACAACCCAATTCCTGGAATTGCTGGTAAACTCCTTTTAATCCTGCATATGTATTCTGTGCTGTCACTGTGTGAAGTGGTTCTCCCTACAAAATGAGGGAGGAGAGGCAGTCCACTACTGGTTTTAAGAGGGACTCCTCTTTTCTGTAGATAAGAAGCAAATGGTGTATTCAGTCATATTTGCTGTGTTGCTTTTTGTCAAGGGCCAGAAAGACAAATGTTATTTTTCACTTCACATCTTTCTGCTGAAAAATATCCTTCCAGATCTATTAGTTGTCCTATTCTATAGTTTCTGCTAGATAGGTACCAAGTAATGTTTCTTCCTTAAGATGCAGAGGTGTGTTCTGGAAAGACAAGAACACACATGATATTTCTGGGAATGTTTGCAAGAAGCAAATACAAGCTATTTTTTGCTGCAGAGATAACTACTGTTTAACTTTCAATTGTAAATTAATAATGTAGAATGAATGAAGAATATTAATTCTAGCCTAGCAAGGTATTTTAACAGCTCTGGAGAAAAAGGCAGGCAGATGTGCCTGTTGAAATGAACTTTCATATCTGAAAGAATGATTCACCAAACAGATATAAATTGAGCAATTAAAAGAAATCATTGACTTTGAGCAATGCAAGTGGCAGCTGCCTGTTTGGATCTGGAGTTCTGCTGCGATTACAAACAGGGCAAGGTTGTTCTCTGGATGCCATTGATGTGTAGATGGAGGAGGGAGTGTCTCCAAAAACAATGAATTAGTCCGGAAGAAAACTGGTCTAGAATAGACTGACTTTGCAATGCTAAATCTCTGTGTGTGTACTTAGTTCTCAGAGCTGCCTTGCTGAAAGCTCAGACAATTGCTCCTACCAGCACCAGTAGAAAATGGGACTATAAAGATGTTTCTATATAGGCCTAAACTGTTGTAGAATAGCACTGAGACTAGGCCTGTAAAATCTATGGGGACACTCAAGCTCTGGTCCTGAAGTGACTGTGTGAAACTTACTCAGACACCAACAGCTGTCAAGGCTCTGTCTTTAGCTCTGTAGCTTCAGGATGTTTAAAGTGGCCTGACCCCTTCCTCTATTCCTGCAGCTTGGTCTTGCTGCAGTACCATTCGTGTATGTCCTTGACAGGGAATTGATCTACATTCAAAAGAATTGGATTTTTTTAAAGTTCAGATTTACTAGGTATCTTTATTCTCCTCCTATTCCTTGGGTTGGAAGTGCTGGTTCAGACTTTTCCTGCCAGCATGAGGCAGGCTCCAGAAGTGCAGAGGTACAGGAGGGCCAGCTCCCACCAGCCAGTGAAGCTCTGTCAATGCTGTCAAGCCCAGGGCCCAGCTGTGCTGTGGTGACTTTGCTACAGGAGTGTGATGCAGGCTGTTTGATCTTCCCCACAATGTCAGTTGAGTGCTGTGAGTTATACAGTTAGAGCAAGACATCAGTGGTCTCCTACACTGAAAGAGAAATGTGCTCAGTGTCTCACTCTGCTGTACACCTTGCAGGAGGAACTAACAGACTTTCCTTCACCTCTCCACCCTAGATGGATTCCTGCTCTTCCAGCAAGTGCCCCTGGTTGAGATCGATGGGATGAAGATGGTGCAGACCAGAGCCATCATGAGCTACATAGCAGGGAAATACAATCTCTATGGGAAAGACTTGAAGGAGAGAGCCCTGTATGTAACACCTCCTATCACTAACAGAGCAGTCTGTTATTTGATAGCTACATTATATAAACCAAATTCAATCCTATAAATCCCATATAAAGGCATCAAAAAGGCTAACAGTAAGATTTAACCACTGCTTCTGAAATCCTCCTAACAGAAACAGGCTTCTATTCTTTTAGAAAAATATTCAGGTTTCATTTGTGCTTAGTTTTGGCTGTGAAAATTGGCACTATGCTGGTGATATAAAATTTCTGTAAGTTGCCTTAGTTAATTGGAAAACAGATGAAATAACTTCTGTGCTTTTTTTCTACCATCTTCCCCTGACCAATAGGATTGACATGTATGTGGAGGGAATATCAGATCTGATGCAAATGATTTTGATGTTTCCTTTCTCTCCACCTGATGCAAAGGAGAAAAATCTTGAGTCAATTAAGGAGAGAGCAACTAACAGGTACTTTCCAGTCTTTGAAAAGGTAAGTGACAGCAAGTATGTGTCTATCAAACTTGCAATTATCCAAAAAGCTTCTGCAAAATAAGAATTTGTTTGTAATGTAGGCGAGTTCCCAATCCTCAGCTGCTTTGACTATCAAAAAAGGGGAAATACAGCAGCACATTTTCCTCTTTGTTTGCTTGTGTTGTCAGGGCTGTGGTATTGGACCATTTGCAAAGCAATATGTTCTCAGCTGTACAGAAAAACTTTTCACTAAAAGTTTTGTGATTATTTTTCTTGAGGAACTGTTCTATACTTATATTTGTTTAAAGCCCATCTCTCTGCCATACTCAATTTCATTTAGAAAAGTTTCACTGGAGGAGTGCAAAAATCCTTCGTACACAAATCCTGTAGAGAGGAGTACTTTAGTAAAACTACAGTCACAGATTTATAAAACAATAAACCAAATTCATATGATTCATGCATCTGGCAATATTTCCCACTTTTGTAATATTGATCTAGTTTTCTTGCAAAACAGTAATAAAGGCTCAACATCACACAAGTTCTTAGCACTAAAATAGTCTGTTCCCAAAGGCAGGGATTTTCTTTAGTTAGTTGTTGCAATTCTGCACTTCTAAGTTTGCTTCCTGATATCAGCATTGGACATCACTTCACATGAAACATCTGAGTGGGAGTTGTATGAATTCCTTAAATGGCTTGTTGCTTCCTCCATTATCCCTATTTCTAATTCTAGGACTGTTACTAGTCTACTTAAGCATGTGGTTTTGTTTCTGTTCCTGGTGCCTATCATCATTCATTATTACTGAGTGACCAAAGTTTGTAGTCTGTGTACTAGAACACGACATGAATAAAACTTCATTTTTTCCCAGCAATAATGAAATTCAGGCTCAGCTTCAGCTGAAAAGTCCACCCTGAAATTTCAGGTAGAATTGCTGCTCAGCTCTGCAGCTGTGCTGTAAGGCTTAGCTGCCAAGGATGCTCATATGCCCCACTCTCATCTGCAGCCCACTTTTTCTTGTCTTCTCCAGGCTTTGAAACAACATGGCCAAGACTTTCTCGTGGGCAACAAATTCAGCTGGGCAGATGTTCAGCTAATGGAAGCCATTTTAGCAGTGGAGGAGAAAGTTCCTGAC